>JASTWL010001105.1:0-53888 GCA_035220575.1 Temnothorax rugatulus
TCTTAGTTTAAAAATGGATGATATTGCTGAAACAGTAAATTTCTGTTAAAAATAAAGCAAATGAAGTACAGAAACCATCTGTACTTAATGAAGTACCAGATATTATCAACTTATTCCAGTAAATGAGGATAGTTTAATTCAATTAGAAAATTGGTTAGAGTTCTGAAGAGCATAGAACACTATGGTAACAGAAATCAAAATCTTTTTCCGTACATAAAGTCGAACAATGTCAAATAAAAAATAATTTTATATTGTATTTGAATATTTTGTATTTTGTAATATATTAAATATGTTCATATTTAATCTTTTTCTATATTGAACAAGTCTGTTGCATAGATTGATATATCCAAATATATTTACTAATGTGAATAAAATAATAATGATTTTCTTATCATTGCAGTCTCAAAATTTAAGTTATTGGAGGATGTAACGTTAAAGAAATCGTACGACGGCTAAGTATCGTATTTTAGTAATGAAGTAGGCATGTCTTATTCTTGGGAAGGAGCTAAAAAAAAAAAGTTTTTAAAAATTTAGCTATAGCATCTATTATTCTTGTAAGTTATTTTCATTATTTTATAAATTGGATTATTATTATATTACAAAAGTTAATTTATTTTCATTAAGTTCTTTTCCTTCAGATTTTACTAAAAAATTAACAATATTAAAGAGTTAAGAAAAATAGAAATGTATTAACAATGTAATGAAAACGCAATAGAAGAAAGAATAATTGTTTGAAAAATATTGTGCATTCGTAAAAATTATTATGATAATAATCTTAATATATCTTATTTATGTTACATATATATTCATAGTACCTATTTTGTTATTTAATATATACACAATATTTTTCATACATAGATAATATTTGCTTAACATATATTTAGATTTTGCCTATAAAAAAAATTAACAAATTAATGTAGAGTTCTTATTTGTAATAGCATTATTAAACCTGTGATAAAAGATGAGCAGTCTGGACATAACAAGTTGATATAGTTACATCATATTTATATATTATATATTTAAGACATATATTTAAATACAGTTACTAACTTGTGAAAATATTTACAGCTGCTGTACGACTTAACAAAAACGCTCAAGAAAGTACAGATTCAGAAATAATATGTTTTATAAAAGCATGGCTTGTGAGAAGCAAAGATCGCTATAATAATAATAAAATAAAAATACAGAGGAATCAGAAGAAATTGAAAACATTGAAGAGCCGCCTAATAAAAGAAAAGAAATCCAGATGTATCTACTTAAATATAATATCCTGATATATCCAGCAGAGTTCACAACATAATGTCTGCTAGCAAAGTATTATTATATAAGTATTAGTATTATTTTGATATATACCATAATCTTTTTTTTGTTTTATTATCTTCTAACTTGTGCAATTTAATTTGTACGTGTTATATAATTTTCTTATATAGTAATAATAAATTTTTATTTTAATGATAAGTTTCTTTAAAATTTAGACCGACAGATGTGCATTTTTATTTTTTAGTTTCTTGATTACATAATCCATATAAATAAGGCAAAATCTGATATAATTTTGAGTTTTTGTCAATTCCCGACATTATTTATACGTGTACAATACATAAGTTTTAATTTTCACGTTATAATAGAATAAACGTTACTTCTTTATTTAAGTTCCAGTTTAATTAATTTTTATATTATAACAAAGGATCATTTATTTTGTGTTACAATTACGTTATTATATAAACGTAAATATAAAATGTATTTTTATATTTAAGATTACATCGCTACGAAAGAGAATAAAAAAAAAAGAAGAGTACAAATTACTGTATAATTGTAATTAACCTTTTTTTATATTTATAAAATAAATCAGATTAGATAAACTATAATTACATATATAAATCTTTTATTATTAAGTCTTCATTATTTTATTCAATTTAAGCTTGTTTTTCTAATATTTTGTTATGTTATTCTCTCTCTTCATCATTCTATACATAAGTTGTGTATGTGTACATGAGTGGTGTTTGTCTGAGGCGGGGGAGGAGGAAATGTAAGCTGAACATAATATAACATCTCCTGTATAAAAATACGTATATTTACATATGACGATACGTATTAATACATGCTATGTATAAAGAATGCATATACAAAAGAAATATACATTAATTATGCCTATTATATACACATGTTTATTCTTGGACTTTCTATGTACATTATTCCGATTACATTTGCGCATACATTTCATCCTATGTATATACATTGCATCAAGAAGGTACATACATAAAAAATACATTATACATATGTGTATATACATGGTATATACAGGGTATATATAGGTATATATGTATTATATACATGCTATGTAAAAGAATGCATATAGAGAACAAATATACATAGATTATACCAGTTATATACACATGTATATACCCGACCTTCTATGTACATTGTTCCTGTCCCATTTGCGCATACATTTCACATCCTATGTATGTACATTGCATGAAGAAGGCATATACATAGAACATGCAATATCATATGTGTATATACATTGCATATACTGGGTATATTTTAATGTTATGTGGGTATTAGGTATTTCATAGATACGTTTCATAAATAATCGTTTTAGATTTCGTTTACACGTTATTCGAAATGGTTTATTTCCATTTAATTTCATAATGAGTCGCACTGGTTTCTGACATTCACCCGACATTAAGAAATATTATATCATATATCCAATTCAAAATTTTATTACTCTTTTTAAACTGAATTTGTTCTTAAGATGATTTTTGGAAATTATATATTTGCGCGGTTATGACATATGTAGACTACATATAACACTTACATCAAATTAAGAAGTAGTCTATCATGTAAGGCAGTTGGCTCACGATCCAGAGGTCCCGAGTTCGAATCCCACCAAGGTAAGTGTGTTTTCAAACGTTTATCAAATACAAGAAAAATTTATAATCATAGACTGCATCTTAAGAAACAAATTTAGTTATAAAATAATAATAAAATTTCAAAATAAATAATTTTTTTTATTTATTTCGGGTGAATATCGGAAAGTACACATACATATACATAGAATATGCAGCAAATATACACATGTATATTACATGGACATACAGTGTACGTACAGCGCGTTGCATTTGTACATACCTATGACATCCAATGTATGTCATTGTGTATCATTGTATGTCTATAGGATATGTGATATCCACTGATGTATATGCAATGTATATTCAATGAATATCAAAATGTTTTCTGGGTATATATCTTTCTAAAACTAGTAATATAATTATGTATGATATAATACTACCATTATTTTACACAGGGTGCCCCGGGTTTTACCCGACAAACTGCGGGAGCATATTCTACAAGTAAAAATAAGAAAAAATATTATATGAATTTGGCTAGAAATGCTTTATTAAACAACAAAGTAATAAACAAATATTGAAACGGAACATGAAATAGGTAAAAATGGTTCTCAGACCTCCTCTGACTTAAATTTGGCGAGATTGCCAAATCTCCCATATAGCATCCCAAGTAGCACATGAAGTTTTAAAACGGCTGCAATAATGTTGTCGCAGCTTAAACTGCAGCATTTTTGTCTAGCACAGTTATTGTCACAACAAAATATAACGTCATTATGACGTTTTGACAAAATTGTAGCTGCAAAAGTGGGACAACATTTTTAGGCTTTGAAGACCATGGTCGCAGCCATTTGGCTGCACAACTATTTTGCTATAAAAAGGTTGTCATAGCAATATCACAGCAGTGGTAGTCGGAATACAGAAAAACAAACCAATGAATAGATAATGTTTTTTATATGTAAATTAATATTTTAATAAAAATTAAATTTTAATTTAAAAATTATGTAAAAGTATTGAAACGAGAATTAAAAAAAAAATTTTTTTATTCAATTGGGATTGAACCTCGGACAATCCGGAACCTTCGCCACACTAAAATATTTAAAATAATTAATAGATAATAATTAATTATTGCATTTCGCTGACTCGCATCGCCGTTTTTAATGTTGACATTTTCACGAGTCTCAATACTTTATTAATTATTGCAAATTATTACAGTTTATAATGTACATATAGTATAAGTATACTACCGCAGACGCAAATTTATAAGTATGCTGATTACAGAACTACACACAGATCCTTAAGTAGTAATTGTAGAGCCGCATAAATGAACGCATGGGCCCGCTTGACTATCGCTGATACATGCTAAGTATAACATTAAAATTGATAGTCATTTTACTCTTTGCTTTCGCTGTGGCATACAAGTTACAGCTATTTTGGCTGTATTTTAGTTTTTGCTTTTCTCCTCGCTAAAATGGCTGCGGCTAGTTTTGGTTTTTTTGACAACTGTTACAACGACTTTACAGCTATTAAAACAGTTAAAATAGCTGTGGCTGCATTTTGACTTTTTCATTAACTGTCACGACTGTATACCCTACTGGTAACCATCTCCGATAGAAAACGATTAAAAACGGTTATATCTGTATCATTTTTAATCGTATCTTATCGGTTCTATTGTTGGATATTTAGAAGACAGATAAAACATTAATCGAATCGAATCGGTTTCTATCGTTTTAGATCCGAATAAGGAAATAACTATACAAATTTTATAGTTATGAATCGTTTTCTATATGTACAATTATTGCCCGTCTGAATCAATCGTATATACACGATATAGTATGTATCGTTATTTATGGTAATAATTTACTGTATGCATTAATACGGATATATAAGAATAAAATGATAGACATCGCATCGATATTTATATGACTTAACCGAACCAACACATCTATCATTTCTATCAGGATTTTCCGACATACAACTTATCATCTTCTGTACAGCAGTCTAATCGGTTCGTTTTCTGTTGTATATCAATGATATAAATTGAATCGTTTGAAAGACTTCTACTTTGTATATGTTTTTATAAGGTTAAAACGATAGACATCTCGTCGATATTTATACGACTTAAGGGGGGAGACTCGTCTCTTTGACCCTTTCTTTGATAATTTTTTATACAAGAACTGAGAGTATTTATTGAATCCTAATAAAATACATGATAATGTTGACGATGAAATGTACAATGAAAAAATTTTTTTATAGTACAAAAAATAACAAAATGCTGCGCTGCAGCTGCTCGAAGTTGTCGTCTAGATTTTGCGCGGGAGAATGCCTAGGTCCTTGTAATGAACTGAAATCAACAAACCAAAATTTTTCGTTAAATTATGATCCTCCGATGCGCATGAACCTAAATTTAGCAAAAAAAAATTTTTTTGAAAAATAGAGGACGTTTTAAAAAAAATTTTACGATTTTTTTTTTCAATCAAATGGCTAAAATAATATTTATTATAAAAATTTTAATGTAAATTTAGGTTCATGCTCATGCCAATAAGTTGACAAATATCTGTGCAAAATTTCAAGTCAATCGGTTGATTAGATTTTGAGTTACATTCTCCGGCGCGCGAAAAAATACGTTTTGAGAAAAACGCGTTTAAAATTTCTGGTCTACAAAAGTTGTGTTCCGAGATACTTACAGCTTTCAAAGCTCAGTCTGCGATGCCAGGACCATACATCAAGTCTTCCTCTTCCGCAAAAGCATTCAATTGTGCTGCACTTTTCTCTTTTGCAGCAGTTCTGGCCTCTTTTGAACTGCTTTTGCTTCGTCGATTTTGTCTGTGTACTCGCGCGTCATCGTACATGTCAGCGAATTTTTTGCACTCGGGACCAATTTGAAGTTCCTGGTCGTTCATAGCTCGAAGTACATATTTATATCCGTCGTTAAATATACCTCCGGCCAAGTATGCAGCAATTTCAACGATTTTCCAACCGCAGTTTAAATGCTTTAGAGCCAAACGCCACACAGTTGCGTTGAAAGATTCGTTTGCGTTTTGAGGTAAGGCGCCCACGCATCGCTCCAATAAATCATCCCGAGATAAGTCTTGATAAATTGGTAAAATGTGCTTCTGTACATCTTTGTGGAGTGGTACTGGATGAGTGAAAGTTGAATTATTGGCTTGTGCAGCGTTATATGCGCACCACGAGTCGACGCCGATAGGACAGAAGTGATGCTGTGGCTGTCTATCTGTGAAGTCAAATGGTAGTACGTGGCCATTATTGCTTTCTTCATGTCTTCTTTCGAGTGTGCACTTCTGCGAATCGCCAAACCGTAATATTTAGTCAATTTTTTAATTAAAGCATCCGTAAGCTTTCCTTTGCCACCAAGTTTAGCGGTTTTTTTTAAACATTTCTTAGACGTGTTCCATTCGTTTTTTCGACGTGACTACGCACTCACTTTTGATCACTGTTTCGTCTTCATAAGGTTGAGCATCCAAAATAGATTTAAATGTTTTACTGTCGCCGTCTCCGACATAATTGGTGTAACGTACTCCGTAACGTTCCTCAGAACGGTGAAACATTTCAAGTACAGCGTCAACTTCCATTTTACCGGGAGATCCTGTATGATTTATTGGGCAAGTTTCTTGATGTTCTTCATATTCCGGATTGTCAGTGTGGTGCCGAAAGTATGTACATGCTTGACAATAGCTACTTTTCACTACTAAATCAATCACTTTTCCTGAGTAAAATGCTATAAGAGTCGTTACTCCGTACAAAGACGAGAATCCACGTTTCTTCCATGATCCGTCGCCACTAACCGTGAATTTTAATAATGGCTTTTCATTTTTTTCATTTTCTTTTTGCTCAGCCTCCACTGCATGTGCGCAACTCAAATCAAAATGTTTTTTGATAGACGTATACATGTGTTCTATTATAAGGGCATACGCTGTTTTGCTTATTCCACTGCCTAAATCCATCACACCACAAAAAATGTTTATACCTTCTCGAGCAACGCCAAGTAAGCGCATTGCAAAGACTATACGTCTATTTATTTCAAATCCACTGTGTATCTTCGGTCCAGAATCAATCAATGTGGTACCACATCTACACTTCACTGAAATTTTGAAACCAAGTCCTTGGTCTCCTGATTGTCCAAATGTAATTTTTTGTCTGCACACCTTACATACAAGCAAATCAGCGAGAGCAGAAAAAAACACTTATGAATTCAATTATTCGATAGCATATAGTTGGATTTATAATAATATCGTCCGCCGACGCCTTCAATTTCTTAGCAGATCTGCTAACTTCCTCGCTTGATTCCTCCTCAACTTCCGCGTTCGAATTACTCATAAACTGATTGCCCATAAATCGCCGACGACGAGACTGGTTAGGACGAAAGTTTGGTGTTTCCCTTCTACACTTGCGATTATTCATTTTTACAAGTAATTCGACACAGAAACGATTATGGGTGCGTTCCACTTATCGCTCGCAACGCTCGTAGAATCATTTCATCCTTGTTGTTGTTTATCAAATGTTAAACAAGGACGAAATGATGCTCGCGAGCGTTGTGAGCGATAAGTGGAACGCAGCCTATGAACGATCACACCACGTGAAAACAAACGATATACCAGTATCGCCGAGTTTCTGCGAGTCTCCCGCTCATTTACCTGCTCGCGGCACATCTGGAGCTCATCACTTTGATGACTTCTCAGGGACCTTTAGCGTTGTGTTTTGGCTTTAATACTTCGGGAATATGTTCTTCAGATAGTAAATGAATTTTTTAAGCAAAAAAAAAAAAATGCAAAAAAATTTCATAAGAGACGAGTCTCCCCCCTTAATCGAACCAACACATCTATCGTTTCTTATCAGGATTTTCTGACATACAACTTATCATCTTCTTTACGGCAGCAAATAGGTTCGTTTTCTATCGTATATCAATGATATAAATTAAATCCGCATCAACCAATCGGCGATTAGTTCGCGACAATGGCGCTAGGCCGCGCATGATGGAAAGCACTTCTCGTATTTAAAATACATCCAGTCATAATATATAAGCAGACCCCCTGCGAGACGAAAAGCAGAGAAATCCAGTATCGTAACTGGAGGGATCTCTTCCTATAAGGACCTCCTGGCGGTAGCCGCCCCGGACTCCCGGACACCGAACACCGAGCCCAGCGGCCTCCGACTCCTGGCGCTAGTTCCCGGCGTTCTTCAAAACGATAAAAACCGATTGAAAGAAATGAATCGGTATGAATCTGATTCCTTAATTCACAGATTCATAACGATTGAAATGGATTGACTAAAACCGATTCAAATGATTCATTACCATATTAAAAACGATAGAAACTGATGTGTAGTTGATAAGACATTTACGATAGGATCCCAAGTATTTTGTAACGTGAATTTCTGATAGAGTATCGTAAATAAACGATTCACTAACCATATTAAAAACGATAAAAAATTTTTTATCGTTTTCTATCGTTGGCGGTTATCAGGGATAGCTATTAATATAGCTAAAATAGCTGTAGCTGCATTTTGACTTTTCTATTAGCTGTTTATAGCGTTTTTGCAGCTAAAAATTTAGCAAAATAGCATTTGCTGCCAATAACTGTAATTAAGGCTGGCGACGTTATATTAGTCACATTTTTGCTGTCGCAGCGAATATAGGCAGATTGTGCTACTTGGGATTCTAAAGTTTAGAATGAAAAAAACATTTTCGAAATATGACGATTTTTCGCGGAATTATATTTATTTGAAGTTATGCGAAATTTGGATATGAATTTAGTGTTGCGATAATTTTGTCAGCCAGTGTATTTTATAAAAATTGGACTATTATTAATAACAAAGGTAACACTCTCAATAACAATACATAAACTAAACAAGGAAAATGAGAGCTCGTTCGCGACGATGGTCGGGCGACAGTAATAAAATATTCCAAATTAGGTAAAATATATATAATAAAGTAAACGTTCAGTCCTTATTTTTGGACCCTCTTCAGTACATAATAGATGGTCAAGTAAAATGCCGTGGTCACAGGTGGTAAAAAATGCAGTTACATTAAGCTCTCCAATTATAAGAGTGTGGATCTCGTATCCTCAACGTGACCGTTGCCTTAATTCCATAAAAAGACAATAAATTAAACTAGTATAACAAAAATAAAAGTCAAACATTAAAAGTGAATCGCAAGTGTTACCTGACAGTCAAATTGAAAAGATATACGACACCATCTCTCCGCATTAATTCTTAAGAACGTTACACGTTCTAATCCGGACGGGCGCAAAAGTTACAATGACGAAATATCATGAGGCATCGGGATGGCATAAATAAAACAAAAGTGAGAAAACAAATCAACAGTGTGGAAGTCCCTCAATAATAGGCATGTAATCATTACTAAGTCCCGTCACGTCCTCCTGTAAGTTAATGCCGTTGTTTTGGCGCTTAATATAAAACATCTCCGAAATGCTTCTCCTTAAGTAAGATCTCTCGCGATCAAGAATTGAAATATTGTCCCAATCAAACTCATGTCCCTCCAACCGGTGTTGTGACACAACAGAAAGTTCTCGCGAATTTCTACTAAGCTGGTTACGATGCTCCTTGATGCGGGTTCCCAACTGTCTCTTAGTCTGGCCAACGTATGAAGCGTCACAATCCTGACAGAATATTTTGTAGACAACTCCGCTCAAAAAATTGTTCTGTAGCTTGTCTTTTAAAGGTCTAATAATCCAATTTAATTTATTACAGCCAACGATTGCAGTCCGGAGATTAAATTTTTTAACTGTGTTAACCAAATTGTTAGTTATTTAAAAAAAAAAGGAATTACGAAAAAACGATCTTTAGCTCTGCCATCAGAAATGTGAGCATCAATCACGATCTCTCTGTTGCTCATTAATCAATTTAATAATTCTCTTTTTCACAGTCTTAAAAACAAGTTCAAACGGGTATCCATTAGCCAGCAAAATATCAATGAGCACTTTAATATTTTTCTCTGGTACCTCGGGTGGGACAATAAAAGTGCTCTATCCAGCATACCTATAATTGTGCCAACCTTCTGACAGTCAGGGTGGTGAGAGAAAAAACTGAGATATCGTCCCGAAAATGTGGGCTTGTGGTACCAATCAAACTCAATGATCCCGTTGTTAATTATAACGGTGGTGTCCAAAAAGTTGATTCTATCAGGTCCAACCTCCACGGTGAACTGTAGTCTATGGTGGAAGGAATTGAACACTTCAAGGACAGTTTTTACCATGGACCTCGGGACAGACATCAAGACATCATCAATATATCTGAAGTAGATTGGCACAACGATAGGCAGGCGTTCAAGTGCCTTAATTTCGAGATCTATCAGCACCAAATCTGCAATCGCCGGAGACAGTGGAGAACCCATGGGAGAGCCAAAGGTCTGCCTATAAATAACACCGTCGAAAATGAAATAAGTAGAATCAAAAACAAATTGAATTGCTGCAAGAAATTCTTCCAGAGGCAAATCAGTGTTATGCGAAATAAAGTGCCATCTGTCTCTAACGCTTTTCATTGCTAAATCTAAAGGTATGTTCGTGAACAAGGATATCACATCGAGCAATATCAAATCGAAATGTTCGTCAATGCGTGTACCTGACAGTTTTTTAAACAGTTCAAAGTTATTGTTGATATGGCTGGTAGCTTTAGGAACACTAGCTTGTATCAAGTCCTGCAAAAATCTAGCTAAAGAATGCAAAGGACTGGCAACAGTCGACACAATAATTCTAAGCGGGCAGTTGGCCTTGTGTATCTTTGGCAGGCCGTAAGCTCTCGGGATCACACCGTCAGTACAATTAAGAAGCGCGTACTGTTTATGATTAATGAATTCTTTTTTCAACCAAGATTGTAGGAGGTTATTTAAATCTTTAGTAATTTTTCGAGTAGGGTCCTTCTTTAACACGTTATACGTATTCACGTCACTAAGCATCGCATTCATCTTAATCAAGTAATCGTTGTTATCTAATACCACCGTGACGTTACCCTTGTCAGCCCTAGTAATCAACAAATTATCGTTGTCTATCGTGGACTATTATTAATTTTTGTATTTATTATTTATAAACATTATGAATTATGATAATTAATAAGTTCTCTTACCGTTGTAAAACTTTGTAAAGAGAAAATGTATATCATTCCAGCGGATAAACGACAAGGCTCTAAACACTTTCGCAACGGAATGAGTAAATTCTTTTGCCATTTTAGTGGCATCGTATACCATAATCCATTATATCTGAAGGCATATATGTGCGTTAATACATTGTGCAATTAAAATATATTTTTCAAGTTTTGAATATATTTTTACATATACAGGGTGTCCCAACGCACTGTATTTAATGCTCTTGATGAGATAAAAGGAATCGAGATAAACAAAAATGTCTTCTACCATTTTGCGATAATCGCAACAGTTAATGAGTTATTAATTAATACGTCTGAGCGAATGAGCGCATGAGAAACGGTAGGCTTGACTCGGCAGGCGCGCGCGTCTGCGCGCGGCGAGTCGGCAAGCGCGAGTGTGGGCGAGCGGCGAGTGATAAAGGGCGTGGTCACGCGGCGAGTAGAGAGGGGCGTACGACACGCGCTCATACGCAAGCTTGCCGACTCGCCGCGCGCCTACGCGCGCACCTGCCGAGTCCGGCCTACCTCTTCTCATGCGCTCATTTATTCAGACGTATTAATTAATAACTCATTAACTATTGCGAATATTGCAAAATGGTAGAAGACATTTTTGTTTATCTTGATTCCTTCTACCTCATCACAAGCATTGGATACAGTGTGTTGGGACACCTTGTACACATTTGATATAGGAGAGACCGGGTCGAAGTCGTCACTATTTTTTCGGTGCCGATTTTTAACAACAAAACAAATAATTTTAGTAAAATGTGGTATACCGTTGTAAAGAGTGAACCCTTGGCTACAAAATTTATAAGGACATTTTTGGTTTACGTCGCTTTGTTCAACTGGTATAAAGTAAAAACGACAAAGGTGCAAAAATTGAAATGTCAAAATTGCCGGGGCGGAGTCGTCACTCCATTCTCGGACTGAATTTTAAATGAAAATTCATAATTCCGATCATGAAAAATGATAGGATACATTTTATTATTTTTTAATAGAAAAATAAACATTAATTAAAAACACAATGGCGAAAAATAATTACAAGAAAAGCGCACACACTTATGTGCCCTACGCTCGCACAAAATGCACTGTTTCTCGTCAGCTCTATTCTGTCATCTCTGAGCACACACAGCACATATTATACAAGTCCTCGCCGGAATCCGACCACTGCTGCTTCTTTGACTTTGATTTTCGCCCAAAGTCTCCATGATATGGCTTGGTGACGACTTCATCCCGGACACAGATTTTAAGTTTGATCGCTCATGAAATATTAGAAATCAACAAAAATAAAAAATTTTTACTGGATTTGTGTTCAGCATACATTACTCTTCAGAATCACTTATCTTGAGATTCGGAGAGAAAATAATATTTAAAATATTTAAAATTTTCGACGCGCAAAAATTTTATTTTTGACCTCCAAAAACACGTTTGCCTTAATGAGAATCACAACATGGCATATGATCTCACTAAACTCCGTTGATCACATGGGCACCATAAGTAATGTTTACAATATTAATGGCGAGTTTACACAACATACAGATTTCGAGATAATTGAAGTGACGACTCCGCCCCGGTGACGACTCCGCTCCGGCCTCCCCTTTGTTTATATTTCTTATTTCAAAGAAAAGTTTGCTTGACAGATTAAATTTTAATTTAAATAGAAATTTTTATATTCCAAAATACTTACATTTTGTGAGTAGTTTCAATGCTACTATCTATGATCTTTTGTCCTTGAAAACTGATGCAAAATAGATGAAAGACTTGAGCAATAACGTATACTAAATATTTTATCATTTCTTCAGTTTGTCCCGAAACCATCACTATCTAGAATTGTAAAGATATAAAAATTAATAATATAGTCTCTTTATTTGTAAGTTAAGAAGCAAAGTAAAATATTCTATATTCTAATACTCTATATTCTAATATCTCCTGTATAACATGGAATTTCTACGGTTTTGCTCACAGATAGAGAATTCGGAGGGTAATAGCACAAATAAAATTTCTGAAGTTCAAAAGATTATCCTATATAAAAAGTATATAGAAATGTATAAACATAGTCGAGAAAAATGGAATTTTATTTTTTGAATACAGATCGTTCCACTGAAAAAAGCGCATTTAAAAGAAAACTTCTCAAATGTTTAATTTCATATAACGAAATTTACAAAAATCTGTTACAATTCACAAAGAGGCATTAAAAAGAGGCGTCACAAAGAAGCAACAAAACGAGAATTATAGACTAATCTCTTGACTGTAAATGACTGAAAAATCTACAAAAAAACGGGATTTTATATTTTTGGGGTCACTAAATTGAAATCTGAAATCAAAATTGCAAAATATAAGATGACGGATCCAATATGGCGGATCAAATGCCAAAAATTGTTTAATTTGCATAAAAATTGTTTAAAGGTTTTTGAAACTCATTTCAAGTTCAAAATAAAAATTCAAAAATTCAAAATGGCAACATTAGATGTTTATTTCATCGACTACAATTGGCAAATAATCATCGTGACGATTCGACCATTGGTTTTGGTCCGATTGATCGTCAAGACGTTAATAATCTTTGACACTTATATATACAGGGTGTCAATTTGAAAACTTTCAGTCGGAATATCTCGGGAACTAATAAAGATACCAAAACACGGTTTGGAGAGAATATAGGGTAGCAAGGGGAACATACTTTGATTTATAAAAATTTGACCTTGAGTGGAGGCGTCAAGGTCAAATAAAGGTCAACTTAATTTTTTTAATGGATACATGATTTTTTAAATATCTACGTTTGTAGCCCTTCAGTAGGGTAAAGGGGACAGTTCTGTATCGGATGCTTCGAGGGGAGAGCGGGGCGGGGGAGGACTCGAGGGCGAGGGGGTCCTAGGGAAGGGGGGATCAGGGTTTCGGCGAGCGCGTCGGGACATATTCTATAAACAAATGTCACCTCGCGTCGATGTTCGGTCGATAGTATTTATAAACATATATCACTTCACACTTCAGATGCGAGCGAGCGCCTATGACAGGCGGCTATAATTTATGACCTCAACTAACGTGACGCCGATGTCCTTTTCACTTTTCTATCTAGAAAGAGTTATCAAGCGCGGGGGGGGGGGGGGGCGGCATTAAGGTATCGACGAACAGAATTTATAAACGAATATCATCTCGCACTGCAGATGCGAGCATCGATGGTCGACGTAGGTACTTGACCAAAAATTTTAGGCGATTTAACCGTCGCGGTCTCTTCTCTTTATTTTTCTTTCTAGAAAGAGCCGCTTATCGGGGTTTTGCGGCGCCATTCGGTTATGGCGTCGTGTGTTACAAAGGCGAGAGCCGATGACAGGCTACTAGATTTGAATAGTTGAACGAACTTACCTAGTGAAGTTCGACTCCAATTATGCTCCTGTCTCGTCCGGATGGATATATATGTGTAGTCGCATTCCATGCGTCATCCACAACAGGCCAATTTAAAGAAAAAACTTTCGCGCCGCGCTGGGCCGCGCCGCGCGCCACCGCTGCACATGCGCCTTCCTGGATCTTCATTTTTTAACTTCTCAAATCTGACCAAAAGGGTCCAGGGGGGGAGGGATTATCCATCCGGACGAGACAGGAGCATAATTGGAGTCGAACTTCACTAGGTAAGTTCGTTCAACTATTCAATTATGTCCGTCTCGTCCGGATGGATATATATGTGTAGATATTTAACGTTCGTTGTCAGATTTGTGAGAAAATTTATATATGTATAAAACAAACTATACATAAATACATATACATGCGTAGATGAACATCCTTAAAATCATCTAGACATCTGCGTATAAGCAGAGAACAAAATTAATATTCTAATAATCTCGTAACATATTAACTAAAAAGAACTGAACACAAATAAAATAATAAGGACGAATAACCGCTTAAAAACTAAAGACTATTGAGAATCGCGGTCTGAAGCGAGGCGGTCTCTATTATGGGACGGTTATAAAAACGGGCGAAGACCTCAGAAGATCTGGTCCAGCCCGCGGTACGACGAATCTCCTCCACACTAATGCCCCTGCCTGCAGCGAAAGAGGTAGAGGCGTGTCGTGTGGAGTGGGCTGAAAAAACGGACGTATTAACTCCTGCAGCCTTCAATTCGGATTTCACCCAACGCCCTAAGGTTTGTGAAGATACTGATCTATGTGGGGGACGATGGGAGATAAAGAGCGCCCCGCAGCCTTCTTGTCGAAGCTCGCGCGTGAGCTCGAGATAGAACCTTACTAAGGAGAAGACACACAGCTCAGGTCTGTCCGGAAAAGGTTTGAACGTAAGTAAAGGCTGGAATCGTCCGATTCCTGAAGTCTTTAACCTAGCCGGAATCCTGATTACTAACATGTCCGACAGAACAATATTGGAAACCTGAATGGCCGCTAATGTCTGCATCCTTTGGGCCGTTGTAAGAGCCATTAAAGTCACTAATTTGCCCGACACCTTCTCGAGAGTTAAACCCTCATGAGGAAACAAGGTTGCCAAGTAAGTTAACACTGGGGATGGATCCCAGACAAACTCGTATCGCGGGCGCTGAGGCTTCAAAGCTGCGACTCCCTTCAAAAATCTCCTCACCAGAGCGTGGGAGCCCACCTCGTCAGGTGAAAGAAGAGAAACTGCCGAGCGATAGGTATTTAAAGTAGAATAAGACCTAACGTTCGGTAACAGAGAGGATAAAAACTCCAAAACCTGCGATACCGATGGAGAAAAACAGAATATCTCCTTCTGCCTGCAGAAGTGCCACCACAGACGTAAAGGCTTAGCATATTGTGCGATAGTCGCATTCGAGATCGAGGCGAGGGTGGCTTCTAACGCTGCTGCAGGAGTTCCTCTTGACAGTAATGCTTGGCAGATAATTTCGCGGCTGCCAGGGAAATCCTGTTCCACGCGGGGTGTATCTTCCTGAAAGGAGACGAAAGCATTTTAATATTCGGTTCAAACCGAATCGGTTGGTGAACGCTAAGCTTGTTAAACAGTGGAAACCAAGGTTGAGCTGGCCACCATGGCACCACTACCACCCCCTCGGCCCTGTCCGAAATTATTTTACGAAGAACTCTTAAAATTAATATAAAAGGCGGAAAGGCGTAGAAGTAGAATTTACTCCAGTCTAGAGAAAAAGCGTCTATTGCGTAGGCCAGAGGATCTGGCAACCATGCTACAAAGCAAGGGCATTTCGCGTTGATCGAAGACGCGAATAAATCAATCTCGAAAGGACCGAAAACAGAAAGAATTTCATTGAAATACGCCTGCTCTAATGTCCACTCAGTTTCTACAGAAACGATTCTAGATTCCGCATCGGCCACGATATTTTGAGCCGAGGGGATATATGCTGCATAGATAAAAAGATTTCGGACTGCGCACCAGCACCAGATCTGTCTTGCCAGGCCGGATAAGTGGGGGAATCTAATCGATCCCATTCGATTAACGTAGGACAAGGCAGTAGTATTATCCACTCTTAATAGGATATTACAATTCTCCAAATGAGAAGCAAAACATCTGAGAGCATGGAAGACAGCCAACAGTTCTAAATAGTTGATGTGGTTGCGTTTTTCGTCCTCTGACCAGAAACCATGCGTCCGATTATTGTTACAGGCAGCCCCCCAACCTGAAAGTGAGGCATCTGAAAAAATTTCAACCTTAAAGCGGCCTGATCTAATTACGTTATGTTGTAACCTGTCCGCAAACACGGACTTCCACCATAACAAATCCTCTTGAATCGAAGAGGGAAGGACCATCCTGGCCTCAAAATTTTCCTCTGCCGCTGAGAGTGCTAAGAATTTTTCCCTCTCTAGGGTTTTCGTATGTAAAATCCCGTATTGAACAGCGGGACATACTGATATCAAGGAGCCGATAAGACTCGCCAAATCACGGATCTTGCACGATTTTTTCTCTAGAAAATCCATTATTCTGTGAAGAAGTTTCTCTCTTTTGTCGTCAGGAATAGAAATCGCAAAACGATCCGTATCAAAAATAAAGCCTAAAAAGCGACGCGATCTCGAAGGAGAAAGAACGCTCTTACGTTTATTGATAATAAAGCCTAACGAAGATAGAAGATCTGAAGTTGCGGAGACGTTCTCTAACGCTTGCTTGCGAGAAGAACCAATGAGTAAAAAATCATCCAAATAGACAACCAACAAAAAACCCTTTTCTCTAAGATAATAAACTACTGGCTTTAAAACTTTGGTAAAAATATACGGTGCGGAAGCAAGACCAAAAGGAAGGGCTCTAAATTGAAAAGTCTGATTTTTAAACCGAAAACGGAGAAACTTCCTATCATCTGGATGAATCGGCAGGAGCAGGTAAGCATCCTCTAGGTCTATAGATGCAAGAAAATCCCCCGGTGATAGAAGCTGGACCACAGTCTTCCAATCCTCCATTTTAAAGTGTGGGGCGATAATGAAGTTATTGAGTAACTTCAGATTCAGGATAAATCTCCAACCTCCTGACGGTTTCTGGATGACAAAATAAGAAGACAGAAATTGATCTTCAGAATCTCGAACGCGCTCAACCGCCCCGATATCACAAAGTCTGCTAATCTCTTGGTGGCAGACCTGCTGTTCCAAATCTGTCAAAATAACGGGAGGTTCGTTAACCTGACAAGGAGGGTGCCGACTGAAGGGTAGTCTATAACCCGAGATAGCCTGCAGGACCACCGCATCGGTGGTAATCTGCCTCCACTGAGGGAGAAAATTAGAGAGGCGGCCTGCAATTCGTACCTGATCGCTACTTAGCGCCTCCTCGAACGGGACCTGTACCGATGGGCTGACTGGCGACTGCTGCTCGCATACCTCGACGTCCCTGCCCTGGATGTCGCCGATGCCTTTCTGTTCGTTGCAGGGACGCGGGGGTTTCCCGGCCTGGCAGGTGTCACCTGTGCCGGTTGTTTGATAGGCTGATGCGTGTTCTTCGATACCACCAACGGAGTTTTAGCAATACTCTTGGAAGACTTCTCCATGGTAGATGCTTTCTTTAATTCTTCGATAAATGCCGCACCAAACAGGAAATCATCGGGTGGAATAGCATCGGCCGTATTCTTCGCTAGGAGGTTAAGTGATGGCTTAATCTGAGCTCTTCTGGAGAGGGATAAGCGGTAGAAATGATCTGCTAAGATCTTGGCGCCCTCATTAACCTTGATGACAACCGCACGAGTCTCAGCGGATAAAGACTGCTGAATTTCAGGTCTGAGAAAGTCAGAGATCGCCTCGCCCAAAGCGCACAAAGCAATGCCTGCTTGGTCTTGGTCCTTGGCCCGAAACTCATCTCTGCTGACCACCGAGTTGCCCTTGAGAGCCGATTTGAACTCGGGGTTCAATTTCGGGGCTTTGAGAAAAGCCGTTGCCTCAACGGGCATATACTTCTTGAGGAGGGGGTCCCTGAGTTCGGGAGGGAGGCCCTCGCGAGTGATACCGCGCCAGGCTTGGGTGACTGAGTCATTCCATGATGCCGTCTCTATTTGCTCTAGTCCCGAACCGAACAGCTCCCTTGTGAAAGCGTCGGGAGGCCCTTCGGCAGGAATCGTGTCCGCTGGTTCTAATGAAAGACTTACTGCTTTCGCTGGTCCTGGCTCGAGAGAAGTGACGTCTACTGCACTAGCTGGAAAGGCAAATGTCTCGTCAAGACAAGGTTATGTCGAGCTCACCGTCTGTATTGTGCAAATACAGAGCTGGTGAGGTCGTACATACCTGGAAGCTGCGCTTCCGTGCCTATCTGCACCGCGGACGCTACCAGGGATTCCCCGCTGGAAGCGAAATCCGCTTGCGTAAAAATCGCTTCTCTATCGGAATCGACCACTACGGGCTCGATCAGCAGTTCCCGGTCAGTTACCTGAGCCGGGGAAGAAGCCAACGACGTCGCCGGAGGGAGGGACCGTGGGCCCCTAACCTCCCCTCGTGCTACCTCAATAAGGCGGGCTAGTAGCCTCGACTCAATCTCCGACAGACGGTCCCTGCTCGATGACCTCTTCCTCTTCCTCGATTTGTGCGACGATTTTCCCATGATATATAAAGTCTGTATGCTGTACTTTAGGAAAACTTACAGAGATTGCACGTAGGCCTGTTATGGAATCGTGCAACAGGAAAACAATGAAGATCCAGGAAGGCGCATGTGCAGCGGTGGCGCGCGGCGCGGCCCAGCGCGGCGCGAAAGTTTTTTCTTTAAATTGGCCTGTTGTGGATGACGCATGGAATGCGACTACACATATATATCCATCCGGACGAGCCGGACATAATTTATAAACACTAGACAGCATAAGCGCAGCAACGCGACTCAATTTCTATGGGTATCGACGAATGTCGATGACAGAATTTATAAACGAATATCATATCGCACTGCAGATGCGAGCATCGATGGTCGACGTAGGTACTTGACCAAAAATTTTAGGCGATTCAATCGTCGCGGTCTCTCCTCTTTATTTTTTCTTTCGAGGAAGAGCCGCTTATCGGGGTTTCGTGGCGCCGCGCCGCGTGTTACAAAGGCGAGCGCCGATGACAGGCTGCTAGATTTTATAAACACTAGACATCATAAGCGCAGCAACGCGACTCAATTTCTATGGGGGATATTGTTTCTCTGCAGTGCATGCACACCATGCACTAAAACAGAAGAAACGATACGCGATGCTCTAGTTGGAACGAGAGGAAAAGGCGATAGAAAAAGTATATAAGGAAGAATGAAGCGAGTCAAAATCACAGTCTGTGACTTGAAAGTCTACGCGTCGGTATATCGATTGAAAAAGTATAGAGGTTATTTTTGCATTTTTGTGCCGAGTATTCAATACAGAGGAATAGTTTTTACGATAAAGGAGATGACAATAATTTCGATATGGATGTAGACGAGGATCGCGCGTTAACGGACGACAGTGATTACTTCAGCGATGAAGACAACGATCATAAAGAAGTCATTGATAAAATAGTGTCGCGTTCGGAAATCATGGCATTGAATTTACGTACGAAACAGTGCGTAATAAATTTTTATTACTCAACGGGTGGTGCACTTGCACTATGTGCTTCGTGCATGATTGCTCTATCGGACCTTGATATCGGGCACATGTATGCTGTCCGAAAACACTTCGTTGAGTTACGCGATACGATGCATTTCCGCGCCTGCTCAAAGTGTCGTGAAGCATTGTACATGACATTTCCATGTAATATATATGCCCGATTTGCACACAATAAAAAAACATTATCGCGGCTCTTAAAAGTTCATACTCGGGGCTGAAGTTTTTTTGTGTCAAGTGGGCGGTATAAAGGAAACATTTTTTCAAAACAGTGAACAAAAAATGGAGGTGGACAATAATTTCGAGGCAATAATGGATGTAGATTCATCCGACGAGGATCGTCCGATGTCGCCAGACAGCACTTATAACAGCGATGAAGACGATAACCGCAAAGAAGTTATCAAGAAAATAGTGTCGCGTCCCGAATTTTTAGCGTTAGATGGACGTACGAAGTGTTGCGCCATTTATTTTTATTATGTATACGGTTCATATATCCTGTGTGCTTCGTGTATGATCGCTTCACCAGACACTGGTGAGCACATATATACTTTTCGAAAGCATGTATCCGAGCCGTACGACGTAATAAGAGGTCGATTTTGCAGAGATTGTAATACTCCATTGTATCAAATATTGCCGTGCAACATGTGCCCGATTTGTATGAAGTGATTACAAAAGACATTATCGCGAGTGGGACATTAACGTGCGCAACATGGATTGGAGTTACGCAAGTTACGACAGCACTATAGAGTTTTCAGAGTCTGAGGACGAATATATAATGGAAGATGTCACCGATGGTTTGCGTGAAGAAGATCAAGGAGTAAAATTGACGGATGTGCGACAATATCACCGGTGCAGTTTCTTCGCGATCGCGAACTCGGTATACGCGGAACCGGTCAACGCATCGTTAGCAAAGAGTCGTTATCGATACCAATCCTTATGATTGGAATTTTAACGTGAGACGGAAAGTGTATCGACGACTGCGGGACGAGTGCGTTAGCGAGCAAGAATCAAAGAATGCAGCTCTCTGTGCTACTAACTTTGCGCCACATTATATTAAACCTATTTTTGACTATCACTATTGGGCGAGTGAAATGTATCAAAATCTCCCTGATTGTGAAGCAACATACATTAAGATTCATACAGGTATTGGGAAATACGTTGAATTGGTGGTGATGAACAATTCGGTACGTCTGTATATGTACCCTAACCGTATCAATAATCCTAATCATATATTGATGCTTGAAAGAACTTACGAACGTGAATTTGATGATATTAATAACTGGGACCTTAATCACTTTAATGTCCCCTTCTTCAGTCCTCATAGTTTTATGTATAACCACTATAGCATTCAATGTTGCAAACGATATTGTCCAGCGTGTCATCGAGTCACGTGCAAGTGCTCCATCGAAGAATGTGACGTGATTTAAAAATAGTGTGTGAAAAAAGACAGTATTAAAAAAAACATGGAACATCCCGATAAAACGGAACGCGACCTGTTGGAACGATTCAACCAAATCGCTACATTGGGCGAATATTTTGCATGGGAACAGCGATGCGAGAAGTTTATTGAGCAGCTCGAAGAAGACTGTCGTTCCAAACGTCCGCGGCTCTCAGACGGCTCTCAGACTGTCGGAAACAGACAATCTTTAGTGGCAAGAATCGCGCGACTCGAAGGTGCGAAGACTCTGTTACAGAGACGGTTCGTACATATTGGTGGTGAGTACGCGGCGAGCAATAGTAGTGACGATAACGCGGAAAGACTCGTGTGGCGAGAGATTGATACCGCGTTCGAAAACCGTGTATTGACCGGTGCAGTGATAAATATCAATTACATCGAACCGCGACAATTTCTCGAAGATGCTAGAGACATCGTGCTCGATCATGTGTGGAACGTCATGCAAAGACACGCAAGTGTAAAGATAAACACTGTGTTCAACGGAGTTTGTGAAGGGTGACATACGTGCGAACAAAAGTATCAACACGAGAAACTGCGAACTCTTTCGTTCGTCCGATCGGTCCGATCTGCGCGAGTGGTACGAGCGACACGTTATCGAGCTTACTTTATCGTCCCTCGAAGAGTTTCAGGAACGCGACAGCGGGTGGGCGTTGTCGCGTATACTCAATTTGACAGTGAACGTGAACAAGTACAATCCTTTGCGCGCGGGATGTTACATCAATTTACCGCGAGAAATTAAATTGAAAAAAGCTGTGATCAACGTGCAATCTATGGACAATGCGTGCTTCGCGTGGTCAGTGGTCGCCGCGCTGTATCCTGTCAAGGTCAATAATAATCGGGAATCCTCGTACCCTCATTACACAACAGTACTGAATGTAAAAGGCATTGAGTTTCCAATGACTTTGAAACAGATTAAACAGTTTGAACGACTCAACGATATATCCATCAATGTGTATACCATCGAGGGAGAGAAGACGCCAACCGTTCTCCCGATACGACTCACCGACCGGAAGAGAGAAAAGCACGTAAATCTGCTGTACGTGCAGGACCCGCGAGACGACAACGTGGGACATTTCGCGTGGATAAAAAATCTATCCCGCCTCGTGAGCTCGCAATTGAGCAGGCATGACGGTCGGAAATACTTTTGTGATCGGTGAGTACTTATACTCCTTTTAATAAAATTATAAAAATATTTTATTTTTTTATTTAATAATTTACAAAATTGTGTTTTTCTTTTTGCAGATGTTTACATTATTTTAGTTCGAGCGAGAAATTGGAAGCCCACGGTGTAGACTGCCGAGAGATAAACAACTGTGCCATCCGACTACCGAGCGAGGACGACAAGTGGCTGAGTTTCAAGAATCACAGCAGGAAGGAACGACTTCCATATGTCGTGTACGCCGACCTGGAATATACCCTCGAGAAGACGGATGCGGATCCGACAACGTCCACGTTCAAGTCTCAACATCATCAGGTATTTAGCATCGGATCCCATATAGGATTTTATGACCGGTCCAGTACTAAGCCATTACTGTTTCCCAGAGTTGGTGTACTGGCACAGTACTGGTAACCCTACCAAAACAATACTGGTGCAACCATGGATGATAACTCCGGTCCAATACTGGCAGACAGTACTGGCCCAGCCGTTGTCTATTTGTACTGCCCCAGTATAGGATTTATTATCGGTTCAGTACTCCGCCAGTACTCGTTGCCAGATTTCAGACTGGTTGATAATTAATTAAGAAACGAGTTTTGTTATAAAATACATATGTTTTATGTTTTATGTTTATTTAATTATTATCAGTCTTCAAAAATAAGTTTACATTAACGTTAACATCAATCCAAAAGTGTGTCACATTTTATTATAAAAGTGGACTCCACTTTTATAATAAAATGATACAACTGATATAAGTTGCGCAGTTCCGTCATTTATACATTGTTCTTATACCATCGTTGGTCGTATTTTAAATAGGAGAAACGGATCCTATCAAATGCCATCTATCGGATGATTCGACATTTGCATAGTCATGGTTCAGTACTGTCTGACAGAATATTGGGCGGTGTGCGGGTGCTAACCATTGGCCAAGCGTAGGGCTTCGTCACAACGCCTGGCTATTCTATAGGTAGGCAGTCAATTATTTACCACTGTTGGTCGAGTACTGACTGACAGAACTCTGGCCGACAGTTGACTGCCTTACGTTGGCCAAGCGTAGGGCTTTATCACAACGCCTGGCTATTCTATATAGGTAAGCAGTCAGTTATTTGCTACTATTGGTCGAGTACTGGCTGACAGAACTCTGGCCGACAGTTGACTGCCCTACGTTGGCCAAGCGTCGGCCTTCGTTGTAACGCCTGACTATTCAACAACCAGTAAATTGCCAATGATGGGCCAGACTGATAGATTCTTGGCCAATGATTGAGCGCCATAGCTTCGGCCAAGCCTTGGCTTCTGCTCACTACTGGCAATTCCTACATGGGTACCAATACTATGCGATGTGGAAAACAGGTTAAGAATTGCGCATTGCAAAATGTATTAAAAATATTTAACTGGTGATCGCGACGCCAGAGAGAAATGTAATTTTTTTTTAAATAAATTTTATATGTATGTGTGAATTTTACAATGTTTTTTTTATTTCCTTTTCCCCTTTCCCATTAGTCTAAAATTAAAGAATAAGTAGGTATACGTGACGAATTCTAGCTTCGAGGGGATATCAGGTTTAGATGAACATGTCTGAACATGTTTCGCGGTTAATGTCATGTGGAGGGGAGGGGGGGGGGGTATATGTCTTAATAAAGAAAAAAACATCCTACCTTAGCCCCCTCTCCTAAATTCCAGAGCGCTGATTGCGCGTTCCAGAAACATTAATTCCCCTTCCCTTCATCATAAATTTTTTTGGAAGTTGCCGCGTATATTCGATTAATTTTATTCGACGATCAGTCTTGCATCGGCTGCTTGTATCAACGGTCCGCTTCTCATAACCGAGAGAAAGAATGTATTCCGTTGAAGGAAGCAACAGCGGCAACGGCGGCAACAGTGGCAGTAGACGTATGAATTATTACGTACCGATTCACGATATTGAAACTCCAACGCGTGGGAACAAGTAAGTTTTGTTTAATTTATAGAACTTTATATTTTTTATATCTTTTTTGTGAATTGTATTATTTTGAAAGTAATCTCATTATTTTTTCTACAGCATTTCGTTGGAGCCTCGCGCGGTTCGTATACTAAGCAGACGATACGCATTGACATCAACAGCTTATAAATATTTGGATATTGGAATCAGCGTGGGACCTGTGTCCTTTGTGGAACTACTTCTCGGTGATAACCGAGGAAATCAGATGGTGTTGGCTCATACAACATGGACAGCGCTAATTGAAAGACGTGCGGATATCGAACGACTCCTGCAGTCAACCGCACCTTCATCAATGTCGATTCGAGATCTGGTCGTAGAACTCGTAAAAATACGTGATGCAAATGTTGTAAAACTTACGTTACATAATAATAATAATTGCATGTATATAAAACCATCGACCGTACTTTTCTTATTTGAACTCGAGCACTGCGTCGAACATGAATATTTCAAGCTGTATCAAAATACAAATGAGGTAAATGTGAAATTTAATCAATTTGTAACCATTTTGCAAAGAAATTGTATAACCGATAAATGTGATGCAGCTAGAATCTTGAGCGACGTTTTTGATAAAAATTCGATTATTGATTGCGAATTATTAGCTTATGCTTTACATAACATTGTATACGATGCGACAAATAATAAATAAATTAATGTTTATATGACAAAAACTTTATTATCCTTCAATTCCAATTATATTTATTATAAAGGAAAGAAACGCGAACGAAGAGATGTGAGTGAGAAAGGACGCAAACGAAGGGATGTGAGCGACAGAGAACGCGAGCGAAGAGACGCGAGCGACAGAAAACGCGTTCACATGTGCCGATGCTCCGTCGAACTCTTGTTCGCCATTGTAGTGCGAGACATATTTCATCTTAATTTCTTTTCGTTGGAAGAGGCTGTCCGTTTTTAAACTGTTACCATATTTTTTTCGCTGGTGACATTTTACCCCGCTTCGTTCTGCAACCGTCGTAAAACTCAGTCTCATCGAGTCCGCGAAGAGTTGCAAACGCGTGTTCAGACAACTGGTCGAAAGAAGTTATTATTAAAAAAAATAAGTGTGAAATAAAGACCCTCGAGATAAAAATAATAAAAGTAGAAAGGGCTGTAAGGGTCAACGCGGGTCACGGTGCGTTCAGATATAAGTATGATTTATTCCTCCATTTACAGAAATCCAAACGTTTCGGCTCCTGTCCGAGCCATCCTCAGTGGTACAATATTAAATTATATATTCTCCCTTAACATAGTGAGTTTACTGTTTCAATTTGACAGAAACTTAGAAAGACTAAAAGGTCCAAATCTGCAACGTAATTAAGAGTTACATCATTGTCCTCAATTAAATTCTAGAAAACTCACCAGTTAGTCTGGAGAAAAAATACATCGTGGTCAAACAGAATAATAAGAAAAAGGCAAAGAGAACGATCCGTGCAGAGCGATCCGTAAGACGAGATCCCATCGACACGACGTACAGAGAAAGACTGATTCGGTAAATTCGTACGCAGATAAACGTCTTATAACAAACTTGACAACGTGTAGGTCATAAATAATATACTGTGGTCGAAGATAAATACAAAGTAATGTCTTGGTCAAATTTGTACAAATAAATATAAAACGTCGGTCAACAGATAAAAATAAAATTCAAAAAGTATATAAATCCGCAGTAGTAACTACAAAGAATTGTAAAAAAGATTGAGAACTTGTGGAAAAGCAAAGCGGCATGGACATGGTTTACAGTTTATCCAAGATAGAAACATATGCATGGTGCAAAAACTCTGTATCAGCCTGAGAGTTCAAACCGTTCTTTTGCAATTTAATATACAGCATCTCTGATACCAATCGCTTCGATAAAAACCTTTCCTTATCCAGAATTTCGACGTTATCCCAGTCAAAATCGTGATTAAAATCTAATCTGTGTTCGGTAATGACGGAAAGATTTGTCGTGTTTCTACGGATATGATTACGGTGTTCAGTAATTCTCGTTTTAAGTTGTCTCAAAGTCTGGCCCACGTAAGTCGCGTCACAATTTTTACATGAAATTCTGTACACGACGTTTTTGTGTGATTGAGTAGGAAGAATATCTTTCTGGGCTTTGATATAATTATTTAATTTATTCAAGCTGTAAAATGACAAGTTGACATTCAAATCAGAAACCACGTTTTTGAATTTCTCCGATATATATGGAACATAAGGTACAGTAAACCAATGGCCACGGCTTTCTTCGTTAGTAGGTGGAGGTTCATTCTGTATGCGTGTACGTTTATAAAGTAAAGATTTTGTTCTTGTATTAATAGTGTCGAATATGAATGTCAACGGGTAGTCATTAGACAGCAGAGTGTCAATTATGAATTATATATTTTTTTGATGGTATCTAGGGTGAGATAATAAGAAAGCCCTATCGACCATGCCCATGACAGTGCCTCTTTTCTGGGAAACAGGGTGTTGCGACATAAAATTAAGATAACGGCCCGAAAACGTCGGTTTATGAAACCAATCAAATTCCAGACCGTTGTTGTCTTTAATCAAAGTTACGTCAAGAAAATTTAATTTGTCTCCTCCTACTTCAACGGTAAACTGTAACCTCGGGTGATAAGAATTAAATGCTTGTAAAATTGCGTCAATAGAGTTACGAGGTACAGCCATCGCAATGTCATCCACATATCTGCAGTAAAATGGCAACGTAAAGGTAAATAATTGCAACACACTGTTTTCCAGATCCTGCATAACGATGTCAGCAACGATGGGTGACAACGGAGAGCCCATGGGAGAACCAAATTTTTGTTTGTATATAATATTGTCAAAGGTAAAAAAAGTTGAATTCAAGATTAATTCTATAACCCGCAAGAATTCAACCTTAGGAATATTACAATTCTTAGAGATATGTTCCCATCTGTTAGAAATACTTTCGAGAACTAAATTTGTGGGAATATTGGTGAATAATGAAATAGCATCGAGCGAAATAAAAGTGTAATCATTATTAATATGTATGCCGTTAAGTTTCGTGACTAGTTCAAAGCTATTATTTATGTGGCTATTAGGCTTCGGGGTACTTGTAGAAATAATCTTGTGAAGAAAATGAGCTAACACGTATGTGGGACTATCGATAGAAGAAACAATTATTCTGAAAGGATATCCGGTTTTGTGTATCTTGGGTAAACTATAGGCCCTCGGCAGGACACCATCACTGCATAAAAGTTGTTTATATTTCTCTTCAGATATATATTTATGCTTTTTCCATCTCACAAGTGTGTCTCTAATTTGATTCGAAAGCTGTTTGGTGGGATCTTTAGAAACTCTCATATATGTATCAGTGTCTTGAAGGATCTCTGTAATTTTTTGTTTGTATATCTCCTTGTCTAAGGCTACCGTGCAGTTGCCCTTATCTGCTCTTGTGAAGATAATATTAGGATTGTTATTTATAAATAATTTCGTAGATATAACCATGTTAGAAATGTTTTTATAAAAAGGAGATCTCATATGAGAGAAGGAAAGAAGATTGTTAATGATAGGTATGGAACGGTTTCTAATGTTCAATTTCTGATTAATGTGTAAACCTCTCGTGTTACATTCAATGCATTTAATGAAATCCATGATAGTCTTTTTAGTGTCATTGAAAGGCAAGGAAAAGTTTTCTCCCAACTGTAAAAGACATTGAACATTTTCAGGTATTTTTATTGTGGATAAGTTGATGAACCAATTATCTCTAGTGGCAGTAAAGGAAGATTTAATAGGAGTACTTAAGAAGTCGAGAGGATCAATATGAACTACAAAGGAATCTGAATTTATATTATTGTCGAGTAAGGGGACAGGAGCATTGACAGTACTTCCACTACCATAGACGTAATGTATAGGTTTCAACTGTTTAATTTTGGACAAATTATGTTTTTTAATAAGCTATTCGCATTTTTTATCCATCTTACTCTGAATGTATTGAGAAAATGTATCTGGAGGCCGCTCTGTACTTCCTTCTAACGGGCGACGCGATGGAATCAGACCCAGTTACGGAAAAAGCCTCGTATACTATGTACAAAGATACTCTTAGTCTCATCAAATACATCTCTTTTTAATGTAGAACCTTGTCTCTTGAAAAAGTCGTTACAAATATACAACGGGATATGTCGAGTGATACATCTCGCGAGATGGAAAATATGCCTTTGTGATTGATTAACAATTCTATGAGCATCCGTTAGTTCAATTTTAATGAGTCTTCTTATAAAGTTCGCAGTTAAAAGTTTAAATTTACTTTTTGAGTTATAATGCGAGAGATACGGTGTGAAGTTATAAAACCGTTGTAAATGTTGCGATACGATGTCGTTATGTAAACAGAATTTTAGGAATCTAATACGGGTCTTGTTCTTACAAATAGTCTCCTTCGCCTTAATCCATTGCATAATCAATCTTTTTTACAATTCTTTGTAGTTACTACTGCGGATTTATATACTTTTTAAATTTTATTTTTATCTGTTGACCGACGTTATTACTGCTGATTTATATTTTATGAATATTTATTTTGATCTGTTGACCGACGTTTTATATTTATTTGTACAAATTTGACCAAGACATTACTTTGTATTTATCTTCGACCACAGTATATTATTTATGACCTACACGTTGTCAAGTTTGTTATAAGACTGCTTACGTTTACCGAATCAGTCTTTCTCTGTACGTCGTGTCGATGGGATCTCGTCTTACGGATCGCTCTGCACGGATCGTTCTCTTTGCCTTTTTTTTATTATTCTGTTTGACCACGATGTATTTTTTCTCCAGACTAACTGGTGAGTTTTCTAGAATTTAATTGAGGACAATGATGTAACTCTTAATTACGTTGCAGATTTGGACCTTTTAGTCTTTCTAAGTTTCTGTCAAATTGAAACAGTAAACTCACTATGTTAAGGGAGAATATATAATTTAATATTGTACCACTGAGGATGGCTCGGACAGGAGCTGAAACGTTTGGATTTCTGTAAATGGAGGAATAAATCATACTTATATCTGAACGCACCGTGACCCGCGTTGACCCTTACAGCTCTTTCTACTTTTATTATTAAAAAAAATAGTTCGCGTGCGAGATATGCTCGAAATAATGTATCCCGCCGATGGGATAAGTACAGTGATTCGTGAGTGAATTTTTTATTTATAGTTTTAAAATTAATTGTATGTTTTCTACACTGAAGATGCTGTGGGTGGACAACCTCCCAATTGCCGAGGCGCATTTGTATGATATGGTGCGTGTGCGGATCCCACGCGATCAGGTATGCGTGACATATTTAATATTTTTTTAATATTATTATTATTGCAACATTTTTAACATTTTTTAACATTTTTTAACATTTATTTTATTTTTCAGGGGTGGTTGCAGTTGGAGGATATCCGGATCAATCATTTTCTAAATATCCCGGACATACGAAAGAGGAGATTCGATAGACAGCGTATTAAAAAAAATAACAATAATATTTGGTCTGCGCAGGAGGAGATATTTTGCCTCACCCGGTTATTCGAAACAGATAACATTTAAAAAATTTTAATTGCGATTATAAAGAAAAAAAAAAAATTTTTTTTTAATAAAAATTGTTTATGAAAAAGTACCCATAAATACACTGAAATAAATTTTGTATTGTATTTCCTATGTTCATTCTTTCACTTACCTTCTCCTTAATTTTAGATATTAAAATAATTTATTAAAATTATTAAAATATGTATTGTTATAAAGTATTACATTTATTTATAACTTCATGAGAAAAAGATGAGAGCGAGAGAGAATACGTGGATAAAAGAAAGAGAAGGCGAACGTAAGAACGCAGGCGATAGAGAACATCCGCGAGGAAGAGAGAACGCGAACGAGAAGACGCGCGCGAGGAAGATAATGCGAACGAGAAGACGCGCGCGAAGGAGAGATAACGCGAACGGGGTGATGGGGGCGAGAGAGAGACTGCGCGCGAGGGAGAGAGAACGCGAACAAGAAGACGGGCTTGATTTTTATTATTACTTTTAGCCCTTTTTCGAGAGGAAGAGAAAGAAAAGAAGGAAAGAAAGAAATAACCCACGATCATAACCAATCGGTGTTACAAAAACTTGACCCAGTGAACCTGTGACCCACATGTTCGCCAAAAAACCTCAATAAATTGTCCTAAAGAACATGCGTAAAGAGATCATCGCGATGGTTAACCCTAGACATGCACAGCGGGGGTCTCCGAGAGACTCCCAGGCCAACTTTCTTTTTCGGCGTTTCATTGTTTCTCTTTTTTACCTCCGTATATCTCAGAGTTTTTTTAATGTACTGTCACGACTTTTTGCACTCCCGGACCGCTCCGGGACGTGTGCCGGATCAAAAGGACTTAGGAGAGCGGGATGGTAGGCCTCTCCAGTGATTTCCGCGCACCTCCGACACTCCACGAAATGTTCCGAATGTTGGGCGCCAGACGCGTACATTCGCGTCCACGAAATCGCGAAAACCTAAACGAGACGCAAAACGAAATGTGTGGAGGTGCGTGGAATCGGCTAGCGTGACCTAATCACGGGCGGGGTGAATGAAGGGCAGCGCGATATCCGGCGGGGTGACACGTGAATTGGTAACTCAGTCAGATAACAAAGAAAATAACATTTATTGAGCGCAGGTTGTCGAGAAAATAACAACGTTATCCATCCGGCTTCGATCAAACACAAAATAAAGCCAATAACCAATCAAGAATAGCCGGTGGTGGGATGTCTGGATTAATTCGACAGAAATAATCTTTAACGCGGTCAGTAAAGCTCATTGTAGGCGCACGGAAAGCGCAGTTCTCAAACTCTTAATAGTAATAATAATAATAATAACGCGGGATGCGAAAGTTAACGGAAAAGGTCGCGAACTGGTGATGCACCACACTCGATGCGCGTGAACACCACGCCCGTACGAGAATTCTATCGCCAGGCTATCTTAATCTACGCGAGAATTTTCTAAATGGGCGCAACACGGAGGCGCCGAGATTGTGACAATACAAGGAGTACTATTTCTAACGCAAAATTCGAGGTTATTGCGAGCAGGGCGGGACGCCATAGGACGTAACGCAAGTAATACCAAACGCAAGGGGGCTTGTGAACGAAAGCTTCTCAACGCGAGAGCCAACCTAACGCCATTACTCCATCGACACCGATGGGAGCTCGACGCAATTATCCACTCGTAATACCGGAATTCGAACACAATCGATACGCTAAGACTGACGCTAGAACACAAGAATTTCCCGACGCGAAGAAACGGTAACGCAATTTACGAAGTACCGGCCCGTATGCGGCCGTACACCAAGGTCGCGAGGACGACGCAATACACTCGCGATATCGAACTCATTAACGCGCCTATCACGATCTCCAGGGGTTCGCCGTAACGCTTGTACCGCGGTTCCGCGGCCACGAGACCATCCCGAGGCCCTTCGCTCTCGTTATCGATCGCGAAATTACACTCGATCTCACATGCGTTATCCCGAGCGAGAGCGTGCACCGGAGGGCGGTGTCGTGGCTTTACATTGAGAGAATAACGGGCAACCTCACCGGCGATACGCCTCCTCCCGGTTCCTCGCCGTCACCTTCGACCAACGGTCCTCGATCCGACACGAAAACTCGATATCCCCGACTCGGGGTGGCTATCGCGTACTTTACGGAACGGGTGATCTCGCCGACGGACGACCAGAGAGTGTCGCCGAATTCTCGCTCAATAACGAGATCGATGCGATCGCCCCTCTCGGGGCGCGCGGACCAATCGGAAGCGAGCTTGCAAGCTCGCGCGATATCAACGCAGGATCGTCGCAAGGGGATCCTTCGGGGGCGCGCAACGGTCCCTCGGCAGCGTGGCGGCTCCCCAACTTGTGTCCCTGGCGGCGGACGGAACTTGGCTTGTGCCGGTTGGCCTCCGGTTTGACCCTGGGGCGGTGGCCAGCCACCCCGTAGGTCGATGTTGCTTGGAGATCCTTCGTTGTAGCCGGGTTTTTACCCAGGCGCCTGGGGCCCCGCTATCGGCGGCCCGTCCGTCGCTGCCTCCATGCCGCACGCCTGCCGCGTTGCTCTCGCCAGCCCGTGATCTCTGCTGCTTTCGTTTTTGCCACCCCTCCTCGGTCGTCAATCGTCCTTGGTTTCCCTCGCCGATTACTCCCTCGAAGATTTGCCGTGGCGTGGGTGAGGTGCCGCGCGTATTACATTACATAAAAGAAAAGAAAGTAATCAGAATGCGGAAACGCGATTAAATACGGCCCCTGGAGATCTCGTCGTTGCCTCCCTGGTCCGTCCGTGGGCGCAAAATTTCGCGCCTTGTGACGGCGGCGGGGCGCCGCGACGGTGCGGCGAGCCGCAACGTCACAACACCCCACCCCAAGAGGGAGCCCACCGGGTGCGGTTGCCCCGTTTAGCCACTCGCCCCCCGGGGTGACCATAGGAGCACCACGCGATCGAGATCTCCAGCTCCGGGCCTCAGGACAAGAACGAACACAAGTAGGACATCACAACACAACGAAAAAAAATTGTCACGCTGAAAAGAAAAGGGGATCCCGAAAATTCTTCGGCCCACCCCACGTACGCAAGACTTTCGCCTATCGACGCCCGGGGCGCCTTCACCCATCGTCGCGATTTCTTGCGGACCGGTCCGTGCGGCGCGGGTCGGACCTGTGTACGGCAGCCTACGACGGCGAACGCCTCCCGCTTGTTGTCGACCGTCTATCCAAACCTACCTAATACAAAAAAAAACCTAATACCAACCGATACCAAAGCGGGGGAGCTACCCCCTTTTTCGGTCGAGTACGCCGGCAGTACTCGGCCACATTTTGCCGCGTCGTTTCCGACTAGCGGCCCTAAGTTTCGTGACGCCGCTCTCGGCGAGCATCCCCGAACCAACCTAACGCGAAAGGACGTGTCGACCGCAGAACGGGAGCGCGAGTGTGCCCTATCGGGGCCCCAACGTACGGTCGGACCGGCGCGGTATCTCTGACACGGCGGCCGCTCTCGACGAGTTCTCCCGCGACTCGATACGGGCGGAGGATAGGGGTCTTGGGGTGGGTTAGGATCCATTATTCCACCAAGATTCTTTCACCTTTTATTGCCTTTTAGGACCGGCGTTAGTACAAAAATAAATTTTCCGACGAGCAAAACACACAAAATAAAATCTCTCCATCATGCGCTCCGTTGCGCGGGCTCGTTGCGGTAACCGGGGGGGGGAGAACGAAAAAAGAAAAAGGAGCCGTCTTGACCTCCCATGTGGTCCCAAAGAAAAAAACTGAAGGGATCGCGACACCGCGCCAGGCTATCGCAGCCGTAAGTTAAAGGGGGGGGGGTTCGGCGGCACGCGGGACGCAGCTTAACGGCGGAACGTCCCGGGCGGGGGTCCTCTCTTCCGCGGAGCCTCTACGCCCAGATCGTGGCCCTTGCCCTCCTTATAGGGGCCCTCCCTCTTCCAGGCCTCGCTGCAGCCCGGGCACGTGCGGACGGTGTAGCCCCTCTTGCCGCACCGGAAGCAAAAGCCCGGTCGCCTCGGCACGGGGCACTCATAGGCGAAGTGGGAAGGCGACCCACAGTTCCAGCAGGCCTCCCTGTTCGCTGTGCGGCTCTCCTCGCTCCGGCTGGACGACGGGGTTCCTGGGCTCGAATCCTGAGGGGCGGGCGGCCACTCGGCGGCCTCGTAGGACCTTGGCCCGGACGCCGACCTGGTACGTGCCCGCTTCCATCCGGGGGATTGTTGGAGCCACCAGAGCATGTCCCCCTTGGTGGATCCCTGCTCGGAGTCGGAGGCTCCGGTTGTCAGCCCCCGTCCGGCTTGGGTGCCGATATCCTTAGTTTCGGGGGCGGCCTGGGTGGCCGAGTCAGTTCGGCCTCGCGCCCTGGCCCCCCCGAGGTGTCGACGACTGTGTTTGAACATTCGGTCGCCCATGGCTCGATAGAACCCCGGGTTGTCGCGGTCCACGGCAAGCAGCTGATTGGTCCACTCGATCACTAAAGGGTGACGGGAATCCATGGTGTCAGCACAAAAAAAGAAAACCCTTTTTTTTTTGTTTTGGTGGTGGGGGTCTCCTCTTACAGCGGAGACCGTGCGGCAACCTACGAAAAGATACTCCAAAGCGTGAGCCTCAATATAGTCAGTGAAAGAATCGAGGGGCGCTACAATCTAATCATAATACGGTTTCAAATCTTTAATATGAGTTTTGCCGATCGAGTTGCCTAATAAATCGGCAAGCTCGTATACGACTGGCGATAGAATTTTTCGTACGGTAAAGGGGCCGTGGAATTTCGTAGATAATTTTGCGGAAATATGCTGAGCGGCGGACGACAAGACGTGCTGTCGTTTCAACACGCGGTCGCCTACGGCGAACTGACGATCCCGCCTACGCAAGTTATAATACCGGGTTTGCTTTGTCCGAGCCGTCTCTAAGTTTTCGACAATCCAAGTCCGTAGCTGTTGGATCTTTTCCATCCTCGCTCTCCACAGGGCAGGATCGGAATTCTCCACCGCGACAGCTTCGTCCTCTCGTCCGCGATACAAATTAACAGGCTGAGGTTCCCTCCCGAAATTTAGAAAGGCAGGCGTCGCTTGCAGCGACGTATGGTGTGCGGAATTGTACGCGAAGCGAAACTCACTAAGGTGTTGGTCCCACTCTCGGTGGTCCCGTTCTAGGAAGGCGGTAATCATTGTCTTTAGCACCCGATTGACACGCTCGACGGGGTTCGCCTGCGGGTGATAAGGCGGTACCGTAGTATGTTGAATACCATACTGTTCCGCTAACGCTTGCAGTTCCCGATTTAGGAATTCGGTGCCGTTGTCAGTTAACAGGACGCGCGGGGCTCCCCAGCGAAAAATAACGAGGTCTTCGATAGCCTCTCGGATCTTCTTGCCGTTAGCTTTACGTAGCGGGCAACACTCGATCCATTTCGTGAAGAGGTCTTGCACTACGAGAAGATACGCGTGCCCTGATTTACTGGGCGGGAGTGGCCCCATAATATCCGCGGCAACGACAGTCCACGGAGCCTCGATTACGCGCTGACCCATGAACCCCGCGGGAACATCTTGCTCCACCTTGGTCCGCTGACAAGTGTCACACCGGCGCACGTAACGAGCGATGTCCCTGAACATCCGCGGCCAATAATATCTTATCGCGACACGGCGGTACGTTTTCTCTACGCCCAGGTGTCCGGCTTGAGGCGGATCGTGGTTTTCCCGGATGATATCCCCCCGCGATTCCCGCGGTACGACTAGCTTCCATTGGTCGTGATCCTCTACCGTTTCGTTCACAACCGGGTGAGGTCGGCGGAAATATAATCGACCTTCATCTATCTTCCATCCCGGGAATCGACGCGGGTTTTCGAGAACTTCGTTAAATCGTTTAACGTACCAGTCGTCGGCAGCCGCGGCGACGGCACACAATTCGACATCCTGCTCGTATATTCGCGAAAGCGCGTCCGGTACGTGGTGCATCGCACCTTTCCTATGTTCGATACTATAATCGTATTCGAGTAGCTCGAGGGCCCACCTCGCCAAACGCCCCGTTGGGTTTTTTAAATTGTGTAGCCAACGGAGGCTACTATGATCCGTAATGACCGTAAAGCGATAGCCCTCGAGGTAGGGCCGGAACTTTTTAATTGCCCACACGACCGCTAGGCATTCCTGCTCGGTTGTCGAGTACTTTTTCTCCGCGTCAGATAAGGCGCGACTCGCGAAAGCTACCACGTGTTCGTGACCCTCTATTTGCTGCGTTAATACAGCGCCCAGGCCAACGGAACTGGCATCTGTCTGTAGCACGAACGGCACGTTAAAGTCTGGGCACGATAGGGTGGGCGGGGACGTGAGACATTCCTTTATCGTCTCGAACGCCGACGCTTGATCTTCGCCCCACTCCCATGCCTGATTCTTTTTGAGTAGTCGCGTTAACGGCTCGAGGAGAGTAGCACATTGTGGGATGAAACGACGGTACCAAGACGCCATACCGATGAAGCGGCGCAACTGTCGAAGGTTACGCGGCGCGGGGTATTCTCTAATCGCGACAGTCTTATCGGGGTCGACCTTCAAACCTTCCCGTTGGACTAAAAATCCGAGATACTTCACCTGCGAGCGACAGAATTTACTTTTCTCGGGATTGATCGTCAAGCCCGCCTCGCGAATACGCGCGAAAACTCGGCCCAACCATTCGAGATGCTCCTCGAACGTTTCGGTAGCCACGACTATATCATCCAGATACGCGAACGCGTAAGGATCCATTTCTGGTCCGATTAAGCGATCTAATAACCTCTGAAAGGTTGCGGGAGCCCCCGTTAAGCCGAACGGCATTCGCTTAAAGTGGAATAGGCCTTTTCCCGGTACCGCGAAAGCTGTGATCTCCCTGCTCCTTTTGGATAGCGGGATCTGGAAGTATGCCTGGCTTAAATCGATGGTCGAAATATACCGGGCTTTACGCAATTTGTCTAAGATCGCGTTCATATAGGGGAGCGGATACGCGTCCTTTTTCGAAACACCGTTCACTAGCCGGAAATCTAGGCAGAAGCGATACGTCCCGTTAGGTTTTTTAATCATGACGATAGGCGTCGACCACTCGCTCTGCGACGGTTCTATTATACCGGCCTTTAGTAGGCGATCTACCTCCGCGTAAATGGCTTCTTTTATTTTCGGCGATACGGGGTAACAACGCTGTCGAATGGGAGGGTGATCCCCCACGTCGATGTCGTGCTCGGTCAGCGTCGTGGCCCCGAGTTCGTCCGTACTCCCCGCAATCTGGGCCCCCAAAAACGCTTGCAACCGTTTATCTTGTTCGGGAGTTAACTCGCTTAGCCCGCTGCAAACGAGAGGCGACGCTTCTGGCTTTCGCGTTCTTGCTCCCTCCCTCGATTGACCTAGCTCGATATCCATGCTCGCTTCCTCGGCCACGATCACCCGAACGCTCGCGAGAGAACTAGACGATCCCTTCTCGAAAGGGTACGAGCGCGAGGGATCCTCCTTGAAATTCCAAGTGCCACTCGCGAAATCAATATTTACTCCGAAAGCCGTAAGAAAATCCACACCTAATATACACGGCAACGCTAAGGTCGGTAGCGAATGAACTCTCAGGTTCAACGTTTTACCGTGCACGCTAATCGGGACCCTTACTTCCCCCCTTACTCTCGCCGTCTGATTGGTCGCGGTCGTCACGCGCCGGCCGCCGGCCGCGTTGAACCTAAAACCGAGCTGCTTAAGTAACGCGGTAATCTCCGGACCCGCAAACGTACGGCTAGAACCCGAATCTACCAAGGCGCTGATCTCGTATCCTTTTATTTGGATGCGCAGAAACTTGAGAGAGGCCGAGCCTCCCTGATCATTAACTGCGCTATACGCGGCATCGCGGCATCCCATCTGTAACGGCTCGTCAGGGGCGGAGGGGGTAGGAGTCGGGTCGCCCCCTTTTTCGCGACTCCTTTATTCGTTTCCCGAACACGTCGGGCAAGTGCGAGTGGTGTATTCGGCTTTCCCGCACCGATAACAATGTTTGCGCGGCGGGGCCTTACACTCTCGCGCGAAATGTCCAGTCGCATCGCAATTCCAACAAGTGGCGGTCTGCGTCGCGTTAGCGGTCACCGACGAAGCACCCGACGCATTTGCCGCAGGCGCGGCCGCCACGGCCGGGGTGTTCACCTTCGGTCCGCGGGCATGGGCCTTCTTCGCGCCCGCCCCCGTTCCGCTCGAGTTGGCGTTATTCACGCCGAGCGCAGCCACGGTATCGCGATTTTTCGCGCCCGCCGGACGATTCGCCCCCTTCGGCGCGCGATACGCGAGATCCGGGAATAGGGATCGTTCCGGTGGCGGCGGGGCATGATAGCTCTGCGCGGCGCGACAGCTAGCCTCCGCGCGCGCGGCCCATTTCTCGAGCGCGTCCATATTGTCGACCGCGTCCCGAGGTATCAAAGTTTGCAACCGAGGTAGCATATGTCGGTGCGCGTATCCGACTTTCTCCTCTTCGCGCCACGGCGGCGACAACCGATCGTACAGGGCGTTCAGGCACGTCAGGAAGTCCGTTACGGACTCCTGTTCCCCCTGCGTTCGCCGCATAATTTCATCGCGGAGGGCAAATTGAAAATCTGGGTCCCCAAAGCGCGTACGCCAGGCCGTTTTAAACGCGGCCCACGTACTCCAGTGTTCCTTCTTCCCGCGGAACCAATGAAGCGCGATACCCGATAGAAAGAACGGAAGACATCGTAAAATGTCTTCGTCCGGGACGGGAATGAGCTCACGGCCTTCTTCAACGCGTAGTAAGAACGTCTCCGCGTCCTCCCCGCGAGTACCCGAAAACTTTAAATTCCACTTCCGCATTATATTATAAACGGCGGTCGCGGGATTCTCGCCCGAATCGTGGAAGGTTCTTTGCGCGGGATTACGGGAAGCGCCGGAATGATCGAGATGCGGAGACGCAGCCAATCTCGCGGAAGGGCTGTCCGGGCGGATGTCCCCCGCCGGGACACCGAGATAACCGGTATTGACCGGGCGATCTGCTCCAGCCCTCGTCAGCTGGATCAGCTCGATGTCCGCCGCGCGGTTCGATTCGGAGTCGGCCACACGGTTTGATTCGGAGGCCCTTTCGGAGTCACAGCCGCGACGCGTCAACACGCGCAACAAGCGGAGCGTTAGCTCGATGTCTGACCCGTCGGTAGCCAGCTCGCGGCGACTCAATTCGGCGATCCGTTCCTCGCGCGTGGCATGGAGAATCCACTCGTCGGTGAGCTCGACCGTATCCATCGTGACCGCTCAGAATTTATTTCCGACCGCGGAATCGGTATTTCGCGAGAATTACTACGGGGCGTCGCAGCGTTCCCAAACGGAGTCACAAAACCGTCAAACCGAATCACTCACAAAATCACGAAGGTCATTCGCTAGAAATTTCCGTTCCTAAGTCGCGACGACGATAGTATAATAGGATAACACGCGAACAATAACATACGCGAACGACAATACACGCGAAAGGAACGCGAGGTAACGCGGAATAGGCAAACAGTTTTTCAGACGCTATGGTCCGCTCGACGTAAACATCGAATTCCGTTGTGGTCGCGATCACGCACTTTCACCAAATTCCGACGCGCCTCGCGGCACCGAATAATATCACGAATCCAACGATTAACCCACCCGAATACGCGTTCACGCGATTAATTATTCGAACGGCACTTCACTTAAAGCTGAAAGAAAGATATTAGGCAAAACATAATATGATCAACATAAATGATATAGCATCAGAAATATCGCATCACGACACAAATAAGGAAAGGGATTAACTCTTTATTTCGACAACCACACAGAAATAAAGCAATAAGTAATTCCGCGAGAATCGAGTCACCCGCACGAAAATATCGTAACGCCGTATCGAGCCCTTTACGTGCCTTTCGGCGATCTTTCGGCGGCCCCACGTTGGGCGCCAAATTTTGTCACGACTTTTTGCACTCCCGGACCGCTCCGGGACGTGTGCCGGATCAAAAGGACTTAGGAGAGCGGGATGGTAGGCCTCTCCAGTGATTTCCGCGCACCTCCGACACTCCACGAAATGTTCCGAATGTTGGGCGCCAGACGCGTACATTCGCGTCCACGAAATCGCGAAAACCTAAACGAGACGCAAAACGAAATGTGTGGAGGTGCGTGGAATCGGCTAGCTTGACCTAATCACGGGCGGGGTTAATGAAGGGCAGCGCGATATCCGGCGGGGTGACACGTGAATTTGTAACTCAGTCAGATAACAAAGAAAATAACATTTATTGAGCGCAGGTTGTCGAGAAAATAACAACGTTATCCATCCGGCTTCGATCAAACACAAAATAAAGCCAATAACCAATCAAGAATAGCCGGTGGTGGGATGTCTGGATTAATTCGACAGAAATAATCTTTAACGCGGTCAGTAAAGCTCATTGTAGGCGCACGGAAAGCGCAGTTCTCAAACTCTTAATAGTAATAATAATAATAATAACGCGGGATGCGAAAGTTAACGGAAAAGGTCGCGAACTGGTGATGCACCACGCTCGATGCGCGTGAACACCACGCCCGTACGAGAATTCTATCGCCAGGCTATCTTAATCTACGCGAGAATTTTCTAAATGGGCGCAACACGGAGGCGCCGAGATTGTGACAATACAAGGAGTACTATTTCTAACGCAAATTCGAGGTTATCGCGAGCAGGGCGGGACGCCATAGGACGTAACGCAAGTAATACCGAACGCCAGGGGCTTGTGAACGAAAGCTTCTCAACGCGAGAGCCGATCTAACGCAATTACTCCATCGACACCGATGGGAGCTCGACGCAATTATCCACTCGTAATACCGGAATTCGAACACAATCGATACGCTAAGACTGACGCTAGAACACAAGAATTTCCCGACGCGAAGAAACGGTAACGCAATTTACGAAGTACCGGCCCGTATGCGGCCGTACACCAAGGTCGCGAGGACGACGCAATACACTCGCGATATCGAACTCATTAACGCGCCTATCACGATCTCCAGGGGTTCGCCGTAACGCTTGTACCGCGGTTCCGCGGCCACGAGACCATCCCGAGGCCCTTCGCTCTCGTTATCGATCGCGAAATTACACTCGATCTCACATGCGTTATCCCGAGCGAGAGCGTGCACCGGAGGGCGGTGTCGTGGCTTTACATTGAGAGAATAACGGGCAACCTCACCGGCGATACGCCTCCTCCTGGTTCCTCGCCGTCACCTTCGACCAACGGTCCTCGATCCGACACGAAAATTCGATATCCCCGACTCGGGGTGGCTATCGCGTACTTACGGAACGGGTGATCTCGCCGACGGACGACCAGAGAGTGTCGCCGAATTCTCGCTCGATAACGAGATCGATGCGGTCGCCCCTCTCGGGGCGCGCGGACCAATCGGAAGCGAGCTTGCAAGCTCGCGCGATATCAACGCAGGATCGTCGCGAGGGGATCCTTCGGGGGCGCGCAACGGTCCCTCGGCAGCGTAGGCGGCTCCTCAAATTGTGTCCCTGGCGGCGGACGGAACTTGGCTTGTGCCGGTTGGCCTCCGGTTTGACCCTGGGGCGGTGGCCAGCCACCCCGTAGGTCGATGTGCTTGGAGATCCTTCGCTGTAGCCGGGTTTTTACCCAGGCGCCTGGGGCCCCGCTATCGGCGGCTCGTCCGTCGCTGCCTCCATGCCGCACGCCTGCCGCGTTGCTCTCGCCAGCCCGTGATCTCTGCTGCTTCCGTTTTTGCCACCCCTCCTCGGTCGTCAATCGTCCTTGGTTTCCCTCGCCGATTACTCCCTCGAAGAGTTGCCGTGGCGTGGGTGAGGTGCCGCGCGTATTACATTACATAAAAGAAAAGAAAGTAATCAGAATGCGGAAACGCGATTAAATACGACCCCTGGAGATCTCGTCGTTGCCTCCCTGGTCCGTCCGTGGGCGCAAAATTTCGCGCCTTGTGACGGCGGCGGGGCGCCGCGACGGTGCGGCGAGCCGCAACGTCACAATATATATATATATATATATATATATATATTACATTATTGTTTAAGGACTGTCATTTTAATTCATTCAATTAGTGATATTTAATTCATTTACTCGATTTATGTAGCTCTACTAATTACAGTCCTTTGAATCTGAATCCTTTAAACGAAATTGGACAATTCGTTGAATATAAGTTTATCAAAATTATCTTTCTTCCTATTTTCATCCGACACTGTATACTTGTCGTAACTTTTGTTGGATCAAAAAGGTTCCCATCTACTTGCTGGAAAAATGTGTTTGTTCCTCTCGTATCATGATCTAAAATAACATAAAGGAGAATTATACAAAGTATTCTTTCAATCGTGATAAATACCTAAGTAAAATAAATAAACATGTTAACATTGTGATATTGCTTCATAAGTTTTATCATTTAGTATATTACCTTAGTTACAATAAAATCGTACAACGTCTAATGGGTGCGGTAATATAAGATCTTCCTTGACATACATTAACTGATCTGCCATTACTGTTTTAAGCTCGCTGAATTCATGCCTCAGAACTTCTAAACATCTCTGAAGAAGCTGATAGATAGAATTACCTGTATGTGAAAATAAATTTATGCAGCAGAACATTATATATCACGCCAATGTTACTCCAAAAGTGACACTGGAGTATCTCTAATCACTGATACATTCACCTTTTTCATTATAACACTCCGACGATGGCCAGATCCATCCCAAAACTGTAATGTGATCTCAATTTCTTCTTCCTTCAACGCGTTTACTTTTTAGCCCATTCTTGCTTTAATTCTTCCCTAAATTATTTTCCTCCTCCTCCCTTGCCCTATCTGGCAAGAAACTTTGTATCTATATCTGGATTTTCTTATCTCTTAATCGCGGGGGCAATCAGATTGCACATTTCTTGACTGCGGAGATTATTTTTCGGTCGGCATGTTTTCTTCGCCGCTAGCGCTCTTTCCTTTTCCTGCTCTTTTCAGTTCCATCTATTTACATTAATAGGAAATTATTACCCATTAACTCAATAAGCGTTGAACTTGCATACATAAGTGAATCTCGCGTTTTATCATTTAGTATATTTACCTTAGTTTACAATAAAATCGTACAACGTCTAATGGTGCGGTAATATATAAGATCTTCCTTGACATACATTAACTGATCTGCCATTACTGTTTAAGCTCGCTGAATTCATGCCTCAGAACTTCTAAACATCTCTGAAGAAGCTGATAGATAGAATTACCTGTATGTGAAAATTAAATTTATGCAGCAGAACATTATATATCACGCCAATGTTACTCCAAAAGTGACACTGGAGTATCTCTAAATCACTGATACATTCACCTTTCTTCATTATAACACTCCGACGATGGCCAGATCCATCCCAATAACTGAATGTGATCTCAATTTCTTCTTCCTTCAACGCGTTTTTACTTTTTAGCCCATTCTTGCTTTAATTCTTCCCCTAAATTTATTTTCCTCCTCCTCCCTTTCCCTATCTGGCAAGAAACTTGTATCTATATCTGGATTTTTCTTATCTTCTTAATCGCGGGGGCCATCAGATTGCACATTTTCTGACTGCGGAGATTTTTCGGTCGGCATGTTTTCTTCGCCGCTAGCGCTCTTTCCTTTCCTGCTCTTTTTCACGTTCCATCTATTTACATTAATAGGAAAATTATTACACATTAACTCAATAAGCGTTGAACTTGCATACATAAGTGAATCTCGCGTTTTATGTAAAATTTGTAAAAAACCGGTAACCTAACCTATGTTTACGCGAGCGTTACTTCTGTAGTAACTTATGATACGATAATTCCTCCGCGTAAACGAGAGATTTTATAGTAACTACGATGATATCGTATAAGTTGTTACAGAAGTAATACTCACGTAAACGTAGACTACTATAATTCCTGTCACATGTACTTAGTCACGTATAAAAGAGTCACGGTGCGGTCTCGCTTCGCGTGTACTTGACGCGAGACACTCGTGTCTCTTGATATATACACGAAGCATTACTTCTGTAGTATAATATAATAACTTACGATAATTTCTTCGCGTAAACGGGAAAATCTCCTCGACATCAGCTCCCTGCCGTTATATGATGTCACATGCACTTAGTCGCATAAAAGAGTCACGGTGCGGTCGCGCTTCGCGTCGTATAATAATAGGATAATTACATGTAAATAAAACGATTACCTTGAATCAGAAAAAATATTAATCGTCGCATCACGTAAAGAGTCACGGTCGGTATCGCTCCGCGTGTATACTTGTGATAGATGACATTCAGAGCACTGGGCAGAAATCACATATTTTGTAAGAAACCGGTAATCTAAACCTATATCAAGAGACACGGTAGTGTCTCAAGTACTACGTTTACGCGAGCGTTATACTTGATTCTGTAGTAACTTACGAACGATACGATAATTTCTCCGCATAAACGGGAGATTTTATACTATTCGTATCACATGCACTTAGTCGCATAGAAGAGTCATGGTGAGGTCGCGCTTCGCGTCGTATAATAATCACGATGAGGTCGCGCTTCGCGTCGTATAATAATAAATAAATATACGATACAATAATAATCGTCGCATCACGTACCCAGCGAGAAATGACCCATCGAATCGGACGTCTAATTGACGTCGAAACGTATATCGAAAAGTAATTGAAATATCATCGATCTCGATTGAAATGTGGTACCACTTCGATGACTTTTCAATTCAGAATAAATCGATTTCGACTCGATGTTGATTATTATTTCCTCACTGCAGATATGGGCCGATTCACCGTCTCCGATTAACATGATGCTCCGATTAAACTCTTCGGCTCTTTCTAAGGGAGGGAGATCCATAGACTTGCAAGTTGCGAGGAGAAGACGGATGAATTGATGAGGGGAATTATTTAAAAATGGGAGAATATCTCTTGGAGATTGAGAAAAGGTTCCTCAATGTATTTGACTAAATAAGAGACTTACTACAGTACAATCCGCAATTAAATATTACATAATTAATATTTGCATTAGGTTGTCGCAAGGGCAGCGTTCGGCTGATGACAAAGAACGAGACGTCTGGTCGTAGCGTGGACATAAAGTAAAGCTACATAGAAAAACGTAAGACGTAAAAGACTATAAAATATATAGCCTTTCGCGATTTACATTATTCTCTACCTTATTTTAGTCTATTAACAACCTTCGAAGTTCCGATTACGGACTTATATCCAATTGCAGCACTGCTGTTTGGCGCCGTCGGTGCTCAACGAAATATTCAAGTCGTTGCTCGCTTGCTCGGTTGCCGGATTGTTTGCGCACGCGCAGCAAATAGCGGCTCATACATATAACGCAAGTAATAAAAGCTGTGTTCAGCAGAGAAACTACTTTGCAATGTTGTAAATTTGTGAATGTGATTGGTGTATGCTTTTAATTTTGGCCCGAAACTAAGAGTAATACACCAATCAAATTCACGAATTTTACAACTGCAGTTTGCAAAGCAGCTTTCTGCTGAATACAATTATAATTAGTATATGCCTGTATATAGGTGCCTTATATATAAAATCTTTTTTACTTTCTGTCTTTAATATTTATTTTTAATTATTTAATTTTTTTATTTAACCCTTAGTCTGTAACGTTTTTTTTGGCACCTTTAGTCTGTAAACCTGGGTCGTTTTCGTCCTGACGTTTGTTTAAAGTGTTAAGTGTTACAAAAAATCTGAAAAAATTCATGGAGGTAATTCAAACCTTCAATTTGAAGTATCAATCATGAAATTATAAACAATTTAATTTTTTCACATAATTTGTATTTAAAAAATGGAGCAACTAGGGGTTAAAATCATTTGTTTACTCAAAAAATCATAACTTTAAGACAAATAAAGATATCGAAATGAATCAAAACGGAAATTGAAGGGGAAAAACGTACCTTTCATAAAAAAAATATTGCATGCAATTATTTTAAAATAAAGTGCTTAAGTTTGAACCTAAAAATTGCCAATAAATTACCCCAAATTTCGTAGTAAAAATAGTAATAAATATTTAATAATAAAAAATTAGTAATAAAATCATAAGAAGTCAATAGTTAAGGGTCACAACATTTTTTATTACCAAAAAGTAAAAAATCGAGAAACTTCCTCGCCCGACCGTTGCGCCATTTTTGTCGAAAAACTGAACAAAAACATTTTTGTAATTTTTTTTCGCGGTCAGATGTTGTTTGTAACACTTTACGGACACAATGAATACTTTAAAACGGAAAAATCGAAAAAAAATTATTTACGGTTTTGACTAACGTTGACTGTAAAGGTGGGTCGTTTTCGTCCGGAGAAGGATTCAAGTGTCTGCTGCGACGGCCCGGAGGGGGATGGCACGGTGGAAAGTCGGTAAGCGGGTCCTCAGGGAGCATAAATTTTTTTACGGAGGCATAGTAGCGCCCTCCCTTCCCGTGTTCAAAAGTTACAACTACATTTGATTTCGCTCGGACGAAAACGACCCAGGTTTACAGACTAAGGGTTAATTTAATTATGTTTAAAAAGTAATGGCAAACACGGCAGGTTTGTCTAGAATTCTTAGATAGGTGAGCGACAGAAAGAGAGTCCTTTGAAGTCAATTTTGTCTGTATTATGTGTAGTTATCTTACAAAAGGAAGAAAATATGTTGACGTGAAAGAAAAATTGAGAGTAACTAAAAGTTGTTACATTATTTGAAATAAAAGCAAACCAAATCAGTAATCTGTCCTGAAGATAGAATAGAAAATAAATGAACTGAAACAAAAAACCAGATCTTACAGACGGAATTAAGATGTCTGGATTACTGATTGAAAATGTGAGTCCAAATGCTTACTGAAACGTAATACCGATATGAAAAAAAAGAAGTAAAAAGAAAAATGAAAGAGAGGGGGGCCTCCTGCATTAATGTCTATAAGATCGGTTCTTAGACTAGAATTTCAAGCCAGAGCCACAAGAATGAAAGTGATTCTCAGATCTCAAGACGAATATAAACTCTAGCAGAGGTACTTTTTTGACTAATGTCTGTCTTCAAATATGGCGTCCCAATGAGAATCTCTTAAGGGCCCCGCTCGCTGGACCGGACTCCTCGCCTCGATCCTCCTTCTCGGACGCTAGCTGCCGCAGCTCTCCCTTTCCTGGTGAGCTCTCCCTGGTGATCCGACTCTTGCTCGGTTGGTCTCCAGAACACGCGTCGCAATGATCAAGAAAGAGGTCACGGACTCGACACGTTCGAAGAAACGCAAGCAAGTGCGGCCATGACACCTAACGAGTGAGGAAGAAGACGAGTGGGGGCTCTTTGAGAGTGGCGACTAGAGTCCCTCTAATAAGAGTCGCGACATCTTGAGTTTCGGCAAAATAAGAGAGAAAGAGAAAGCGATATACAAGTAATATACATTCATATTGCTCTCTCTTTCTCTCTTATATCTCTTTCTCTTTCTGTTTCACGTACTTTGCCGAAAAATGGCGGACCAATCAAAAGTTACAGCCTGTTGTCGCGACTCTTATTAGAGGGACTCTAGTGGCGACTCGCGCGTCGCGCCATCTAATGTGAAACGATCAGGCGTTGTAAAACGCGAAAAGAATTTGAGCGCAATATCTGAACATATTATTTAATTTTTAATAAGTCCAATTATTAATATTTATTTTCATAATTGAACTTATTTTTTATTTTGATAAATGTAAATACAAATATCTTATTGTATTAATATTTAATATTAATAATTTAATTAGTTGCTTAATTTAACTTCTTGTTTAATAAATGAGCCCGTGTAGTACTGAAAATGTACCTATTATATAATATTTTAATTTTCATAATTGTCAAATTACAAACAGAAATTTTGTTGTGACTTTTACAGTTATATAAAGTAACTATTTAATGGAAATGGAAGCTTAAAAAATTAATATTGTAACGCAATTATTATAATGTGTGCTCAAATCATAAAATATTTACATTATCCATGTCTGCCAATACAATATAATTCTTTATTCATATTGCAATCCATATAATGGCAATGTTATTATATATTGACAGGCAAATCAAATAGTTTCGAATCGATATCGAAATGATGAAATATCGGTGTCTTAACAGAAAATACATAATTTGCCTGTTTACAGTCTGGCGTGATAAATGTATGTCACAAATAATATCTTCTTTTAAAAAATGTCATAAAGCACAAACATCGAAATAAGCTTCAAATTTCGAACATTATTTCGATATGATGTAATATCGATGATTTCGACGTCAATTCGACGTCGATTCGATGGGTCATTTCTCGCTGGGTAAAGAGTTAATCACGGTCCGGTATCGCTCCGCGCGTATACTTGATGTTTGATGATGATGACGCGAGACACTACCGTGTAGGTTAACTGAATGTGACAGCGCGTTGAACGCACTGTCTGCACTGCGCGCAGGACACACACGTAGTATATACATACTAACTGCACTAACTGCACTGAGCGCAGTACGCACACGTAATAATAACATACCGATTTCGAAACTGGCGATAGTAGCGCGCCAGTGTCGAAAAAGTGAAAGTTACATTCCTCTGATGGCTCTGATTGGTTGATTGAGACGTCGGCGTTAGGAGGAAGTATCTTAATAATAAAATTTCACATTTTCGACTTTGCGTCGCAATATCTCCGCTCGTAGGGCACGTAGCGGAAAATGTTATAGGAGATACCCCCCCAATTCGAACCCCAAGCTATCGATCAAGCCTACTTAGAACTTGATCCGTTCACTCGTTATATGAGATCTCAACATCTCGAGTACTCGCAACCCGTCGCGTCGCGTTAAGAGTCACGGTCGGTCTCGCGCTCCGCTTTAACAGAGTCCTTTGTAAAAGACCACATACTTAACGCGAGACACTACCGTGTCTCTTGATATCTATATTGTGTTAATATATTGATTGAGTAAGTATTAATTTTATAAGTTCTCGAATTATTATAACCAGTATAATTCAAGAAAATATTTCTTATACACGGAAAGAATGGTTTTGCTGAAGTATCTAAAAATTTAGCTAGACACAGATTTGAAAATAATTTTAATGAACCATTAAAATAATTATGTAATACAAACTAGAATCAATATTAAGACTTTTTGCAGCATTGCCAATAAAATTATTTTCAAATCTGTATCTAGCTAAATTTTTAGATTACTATCATTATTAGAGTTATCAATTATCTTAGGAACATCAATTATTTCTTGAAAAAAATTTTTTTAAATATTGTTGAATTTAAGCAAAACCGTTCTTTCTGTGTATGATAAAGAAACATCTTTTAGACTATAAATGTTAAATAATTAATTGCATTAATAATAATTTATAATGAAGAAAATTTATAACAGAGATAATTTAGAATAATTTTATCACATTTATATTTTATAGATATTGATTAAAGAATGTCTGAAAAATCTTATAACTGGCAACTTATAGAATTTAATGAAAATTCAACAGCAGAAGGTGTGCCCTATGTAGATTGTGTCCCAGCAACATGGATTACTTATAATCCAGTTACTAAAATGTTATTAAGTTATTATCCATCACCGCCATATGATAGTGAAATATTTCATACTAAAAAAAGTAAAAAATAAAGAATCTTCTGCCAAAGAATGGCCCCTATGGAATATTAATATACGTGGTGATGCAGGTAAAAAAATAATTATTTGAATAAAATTGTATATTTATTTACATATATAAGTTGTAGACTTAATATAAAAATAATATTAAAAGTGGTCAACTTATAAATAATATTACAAAAAAACTCTGCGGTCAATATTGCTCTAATTTTGGGATTATTTGTCTAAACCGTTTATGTAAATTATATTGTACTGAATTGTTTATGTAAATTATATTTTAAAAAATTAAGGCTCTAAGTTTCGTATGATAGTCGTACCTCCTTAAATATATTAAATATTTCAGATACTTATAAAAAAGCTGTAAAACGATTAGTAGATTTAAAAACGAAAATGTTTGCGTACACTACGGATACTGAAACTTCAGCTGAAAAACAAAAGGAACGTCAAATTCAACAATATAAGAAGAAGACTCTTCAAGAAATAATGGATGTTCCTAAGATAATTGATGACTCTAATAATAACAGTAATATAAAATTAATATTTTATATAATTTTATTTATATGTACATAAACCATTCATTAATTATTAAATGTTTTGTTTTAGATAATAATTCTTTAAATAATACTCCATCGACAAGTAGCACTGAATCATTAACAAAACTTAATTATACTGAGAAGAAGAAAGCACAATTAAAGAGAAGAAAGGAAACTGATAAGCAAGAAATAAATGAAAAAGAAAATATGCTGAAAGAGATTAAGAAAAGAAAAATAGTTACAGACAAAATTAATAAATCGAAAACTTTAAGCGCTATGCAAAAAAAAATATTAGATAAAAATGATGAAATTTCAGAATTTAATTCAAATGAGGAAGGCAATTAACACAGTACAATACAAGTAATAAATACAACTTTAAATAATAAGTATAATTTAGTAAAAATTACTTTTTAATTTAAAATTTTATAGAAATATAAAAATTTATATTTATTATGTAGATAACAGAGAAAGTAGAGATGAAAGAGAGTCAGTAAGAGATGAAAGAGTATCAGTAAGAGAGTTCGAAAAGGAGAATGCATCGACTATTATTATTAATAATCAATCCATATCAATGACATCTGACCATTTGAAAATCATTTTGCTGGTAACGATGAAGTTGAAAATGACGTAATTGACGCTACCAAAAAAGGTAAATCATTAAAGCCGCTGAATAAATTTATTTTTTATAAGAAATTGATATTATTATTATACATATAATTAATATATTATTAATATTATATGTACTTTTTATATTTACATTAAAGTAGGTAAACTATGAGAGGTCTAACTCGGAGCTCCGAGGGGGGGTGAGGGGCGAGGGGGGTACCGCGGGCGGGGGGGGGGTCCCCCGGCGGGGGGGGGTGTCCGCGGGGCAAGGGGGGGTGTTCGCGGGGGAAGGGGGTCCCGCGTTTCCGGTCGCGCCGCGGGGTGGGGGAGGGGGGTCCCGCGTTTCCAGTCGCGCCGCGGGGAGGGGGAGGGCGGTACCGCGTTTCCGGTCGCGCCGCGGGGAGGGGAGGGGGTCCGCGTTTCCGGTCGCGCCGCGGGGAGGGGGAGGGCGGTACCGCGTTTCCGGTCGCGCCGCGGGGTGAGGGGGGGTACCGCGTTTCCGGTCGCGCCGCGGGGTGAGGAAGGTCCCGCGTTTCCGGTCGCGCCGCGGGGTGAGGGGGGTACTGTGTTTCCGGTCGCGCCGCGGGGAGAGGGGGCCGCCTTCTCGGGCGCCGCGGGGAGGGGTCCGCGGGGTGAGAGGGCCGCGTGCAACGGCCGCGTCGGTCCGCGTGACGTCACAGGGCGCGCTCCCGCTCGCGTTATCTCTCCCCCGTTATCTCTTCACCGTTCGCGCGGTCCCTCTCGCCCCGGCACCCGTTCACGTTCTCTCTCCCTCGCGCGCGATGTCTCTCTATTCCTCTTCGTAGCTCGTATTCATGTTCTCTCCCTCAACAGTATCTTATTTTTTGGATAATTTTTATTAACTTTAATTTATTTAAATAAACCTGAGGATAATATCGCAGCGTAATTAAATTTGCATGTCAATGACATGATATCTTTTTCAAGGACACATCGCGATGATTTCATTGAACACGTGCAAAATTGCAAATTTTGCAATTTCGCGTAAGTCAATGGCGCGTTATTGTTTTCTAGAACATATCGCGACGTGTCTCGCGATGATTTCATCGAACACGTGCAAATCTGCAAATTTTGCAATTTCGCATAAGTCAATGACATGATATCTTTTTCAAGGACACATTGCGATGATTTCATCGCACATGTGCAAAAATGCAAATCTTGCATTTTTCTGTTCGATGTACGGCTGCTGCAGTTATACAGATCAATTCATCATAAGTCAATGGCGCGTTATTGTTTTCAAGAACATACGTGTCTCGCGATGATTTCATCGCACACGTGCAAAACTGCAAATCTTGCATTTTTCTGTTCGATGTACGGCTGCTGAGATCACGGTGAAATTTGATATGACAAAAAAAGCAAACGATGCATCATTAGTGAGGTATAAAATAGATAATCTGGGGGAATACGCTCAATAGTCGAGGACTGGAAGTCGCGAGTACAAATTGTGTTAGAAAGAGGATCGTGCAATAACATGGAGCAAGAGTTGTTGGTGCAATCCACCCTTTTAAATTCGCGGGAAGACTTTACCGCGTGGGAGCAACGATGCGACGAGTTTATCGAATCGTTGGAAGAACAAAGCCGAATTAAACGGCCACGATTATCCATCGGTCTTAGACAGTCGTTGGTCGCTTGTATCGCACGACTCGAAAGTCTGAAAGACTCGGTACGTCAACGTTTCGTGCATGTGGGTGCCGGATACGGTGCGAGTGAGACAGAACTCAGATGGCGCGAGATAGATACGGCTTTTGAAAGCCGTATACTGACTGGTGTGGCAATAAATTCCAAACACATCGAACCTCGTCAATTTCTCGAAGATGCGAGGGACATTGTACTCGATCGTGTGCGGAACGTCATGCAACGGCATGACATTGTAAAATAAACACAATGTTTAACGGTGAATTTGCGGCTGGTGACAAACGCGCGAATAAAAGTATCGCTACCAGAAACTATGAACTCTTTCGTGAGTCTGATCTGCACGAGTGGTACAAGCGACAGGTTATCGAGCCTATTCTAGCATCGCTGGAGGAATTCTAGGAACGTGATAGCGGGTGGGCGTTGTCGCGTATACTTAATTTAACGGTAATGTGAACAAATATAATCCATTGCACGCGGGTGTTTTGTGGAAATACCGCGAGAATTAAAATGAGAGAGCGGTGATAAACGTGCGATCCAAGACAATGCATGTTTCGCATGGTCAGTGTGGCTGCTCTGCATCCAGCCGAAAGACATGCAGATCGGGAAACATCGTATCCACATTACACGTCGGTGCTAAATCTCCAAGATATTGAGTTTCCAATGACGTTGAATCAAATTAAAAAATTTGAAAATCACAACAATATATCAATCAACGTCTACAGCATTGAGAAAAACAAGAAACTTACTATCCTGCCAATACGCGTCACCGACAGAAGATGGACAGACATGTAAATCTGCTGTACGTGGATAACGACAACGTGGGGCATTTTGCATGGGTCAGAACCTATCCCGCCTCGTAAGCTCGCAATCAGTAAAAAAGAGCACAGGAAATACTTTTGCGATCGGTGAATATACATCCTAATAAATAATAAAAATAATTCTTACGTAAAAGATATATATAAAATTTCATTATTTACAGATGTTTGCACTACTTGAGCTCCAGCGAGAAATTGGAAGCCCACACCGTCGACTGTCGGGAGATGAACGACTGCGCGATCAAGTTACCGAGCGATAACGACAAGTGGTTGGCCTTTAAGACCACAACAGGAAGGAACGTCAGTTCCGTTTGTCGTGTACGCCGACCTCGAGTGTACCCTGGAGAAGATGGAAGCGGATCCGGAAACGTCCAGGTACACGTATCAACATCATCGCCTGTTTAGCATAGGGTACTACGTGCGTTGCTCGTACGACGACTCGTTATCAATGTATCGGTTTTGTCGCGATAAGGATTGCGTCGCGTGGTTCGCCGAGGAGCTAAGACATTTAGCTCACAATGTAAATACTATTTTGTCCACTAATGTACCCATGGCAGATTTCACGCGAGACGAGTGGGAAAAATTTAACAGCGCAACGCACTGTCACGTGTGCGAAAAACTGTTCGACCAGACAACGTGCGAGTACGCGATCATTGTCACCTGACCGGTCGGTACAGAGGTCCCGCGCATTCTAATTGTAACTTAAATTTCAAAGATTCGCATTGCATTCCCGTAGTTTTCCACAATTTATCGGGCTACC
>JASTWL010001106.1:0-53835 GCA_035220575.1 Temnothorax rugatulus
CGGGGACAGAGAGACGAGGATTCGACACTGCGACTCGCTAGAGTGAAGACGTATCCGCGTGAACCGACTTAGAATATTTTATGAGCGGTACGACTTAGAATATTTCGGAACTGTAACGACTTAGGATATTTCTGTGATTAAAGACAGTATTAAGAGATAAATTATAATAGACTTCAATCAACATATCCTTACACGCCCTACCTCATCCCAAAGTGGTGACAGCCCGACGTGATCGCGAGTTGAGATTTTTTATTTTTTTTTGACGAGCGAGTCCGGTCGAATCCGTATACGAAATAAATTCGCGTGTGGAGTGCAATGGTGATCACGCGCGACGGAACCGAGCCGCCGGCGACGCAGCAGGTCGGAGATCAGCAGCCGATACTCCCGTTAGCGCATCAGCAGCCGATACTCCCATTGGCGCAGCAGCAGCGGATGCAACAGAGGATGGCGGAGCAGCCGCACGGCCTCCTGGTGCCCGGCCCCGAGGTGAGCCGAGTAGGCATGCGAATGCCCGAGTTCGCGGCGGCGGATCCTGAGCTGTGGTTCAGTATCGTGGATCGCAGTTTTCAGGCTGCCGGGATCACGGTGGACGCGACAAAATTCGGGTACGCGTTGACGGCTATCGGCCCGCGATATACCGCAGAAGTGCGCGATATAATAATGAATCCGCCCGCGGAACGAGCGTACGAGACATTGAAAGCCGAATTGATTAAGCGACTTTGCTTATCGCAGGAGCATAAGACTCGCAGGCTCCTCGAGCACGAAGAAATCGGCGATAGAAAACCGTCGCAATTTTTGAGACACCTCCGTAGTCTCGCCGGAAACGTGGTCGGTGACCAGGTGTTGCGTACGGTTTGGCTTAGTCGGTTACCGGCATACATTCAGCCGCATTTGGTGACGCATACCGCGGATACGAATGAACAATTGGCCGATATCGCGGATGAGTTGTAGAGGCAACTCGGGCGCCGGTATTCCAGGTGGCAGAGACGGCTAGGGCCACGGCGCTCACGGGTCAGAGCGCGAACGACTTGGCGTCGGCGGACGCGAAACTAGAATTGCAATTCGCGCAATTACGACTGATGATGCAGCAAGAGATGGCGGAGCAGTTATCGGCGATTCGCAAATCAATCGAGGCAATTGGCGAGGGACGATCTCGCGAGGATCGCGACGACAATCGACGTCGCTCGCGCCCGCGTTCGCGTTCGCAATCGCGCCCGCGTCCGCGGTCGTATTCAAGAGATCGCGGGCACGAATCAAACGGGCTGTGCTATTATCATTGGCGATTCGGGCCAAACGCGACTAAATGCAGGCCGCCCTGCTCGGCGCAGCGACAGGGAAACGCCGTGACCGGTCGTTAGTGGCGGCGAGCGATTCGGGATATCACACGCGTCGCCTTTTTGTGACAGACAATATAACGAAGAAGAACTTCTTAGTGGACACGGGCGCGGACCTCTGCGTGTATCCCCGGCGGATGATTCGCGGGCCACGACGGAGGTCGACCTACGAATTATCGGCAGCTAACGGTTCTACAATCTATACATATGGGACAGAGACATTAACGTTGAATCTGGGACTGAGACGTGCGCTACCGTGGCGGTTCGTGATCGCGGATGTGTCGAGACCTATTATCGGTACCGATTTCCTCGCGCATTACGGTCTTTTGGTGGATCTGCGAAACTCACGTCTGGTGGATCAGGTGACGAGCTTGACGGCGCTCGGGCGTTGCGTCCGCTGCGATGCACCCAGTATAAAGACGGTCGCGGGCGAGACGCGGTACCACCGGCTGCTGGAGCAGTACCCGGACATTACAAGGCCAGAAGGACGACCCAAGGAGACGAAGCATCTCACACGTCACCATATCGAGACGACGCCAGGACCGCCCGTAGTGTGCAAACCGAGGAGGCTCGCGGCGGATCGGTTGGCGGCCGCGAAAAGAAAGTTCCGGAGGATGGTGGAGCTCGGAGTCGCGCGACCGTCTAAGAGTTGTTGGTCGGCGGCTTTGCACCTCGTGCCAAAGAAAGGCGAGGAAATGCGAGCCTGTGGTGATTATCGACCATTAAATGCGCGAACGAAGCCGGACTGTTACCCGGTGCGCCATATACAAGACTTCGCGCAGGAGCTGCGAGGTAAGAAGATTTTTACCACAATAGATCTCGTCCGGGCGTATAATCAGATCCCGGTAGCGAAGGAGGACATTCCAAAGACGGCGACACGCCGTTCGGCATGTTCGAATTTCCGTCCATGTCGTTCGGATTGCGCAACGCGGCGCAGACGTTCCAGCGCTTTATCGATGAGGTGCTGCGCGATTTCGATTTCTGTTACGCGTATCTCGACGACATCCTCGTCGCGTCGTCGTCAGAGGAGGAACACGAAAGACACTTGCGGGCGCTGTTCGAACGGTTGCGGGAATACGGGATCGTGGTAAATTCGGCGAAGTGTGTGTTCGGTCGGCCGGAAGTAGAGTTCCTCGGGTATCTGGTGTCCGATGAGGGAACGCGGCCGCTGCCGGAGCGAGTTAGAGCGATCCAGGAGTACGGGTTGCCGAAAACGGCCAAGGATCTACGGAGATATCTCGGCATGATTAATTTTACCGACGGTTTATACCGAAAGCGGCCGAGACCTTGGCGCCGTTGAACGACCTTCTCCACGGTAACATAAGGGGAAAGGCGGCGATAGAGTGGACACAGCAAGCTCGACGGGCATTCGAGGAGTCCAAGGAGGGCTTGGCACAGGTTACCCTCCTGGCGCATCCGAAAATCAACGCGGAGCTCGCGCTGTTTACCGACGCGTCCGATCATAGCGTCGGAGTGGCGATACAGCAGCGGGACAAGGACAGCTGGGAGCCTTTAGCTTTCTTTTCAAAGAAACTAAGCCCAGCGGAGGCAAAATACAGTGCGTTCGACAAGGAGCTGTTGGCCATATACCTCGCGATACGGTATTTCCGGCACATGCTGGAGGCGCGCATATTTACTGACCACAAACCTTTGATTTTCGCATTTCAGACAGAGACCAGAGAAGAGCACGCCGCGCCGGTTTCGTCACCTAGATTTTATCGGACAATTCACCACGGACATTAGACATGTGTCGGGAGAGAAGAATGTCGTGGCTGACGCATTTTCCAGGGTGGAAGAACTTAGCTCACCCATGGATTACGCCGCACTGGCGGAATCACAGAGGGACGACGAGGAGCTCGAGGAATATTTACAGCGAGAGACCGGCCTGAAACTCGAGAGAGTGCAAATTCCCGGAACAGGCACATCAATATATTGTGACACGGCGACACCGACGCCACGACCATTTTTGACGAGACCCTTCCGCAGAGCCGCTTTTGATTTGGTGCACGGTCTGGCTCATCCCGGTATCAAGTCGACGGGCAAGCTCGTGGCGCAGCGCTACGTCTGGCCGTCGATGAAGGTGGACTGCCGCAACTGGGCTCGTTCCTGCGTGCCCTGCCAACGATCCAAGGTGTCGGCACGTTTCGGCACCTCTGGGAAAGTTCGCTGCACCGTCCAGCCGGTTCGAACACGTTCATCTGAACATTATCGTAATGCCAGTTTCGGAAGGCAAGCGATACTGTCTGACGTGTGTAGATCGTTTCACGCGATGGCCGGAGGTATTCCCATTGCGAGATCAAGAGGCGGAGACGGTTGCGGGTGCCTTCTACGGAGGATAGATTTGCCGGTTCGGGACGCCACTACGAGTTACAATAGATCAGGGGCGCCAGTTTGAGTCTCGACTTTTCCGGCGGCTGAGCGAGCTTACAGGAGCTCGACATTTGCGGACGACTGCATACCACCCGCAGGCAAATGGAATGGTGGAGCGGTTCCACCGCCAGCTCAAGGCAGCGATCAAGTGCCAAGAAAATAGTCACTGGACCAAAGTACTGCCTACCGTCTTACTTGGAATCCGCGCCGCATGGAGAGAGGACATGCAGGCGACGGCGGCGGAGCTGGTGTATTTTACAGTGTTTCGTGTAATATGTTAGACATTTTATATAACGTACTTAGTTACTTAGTCGAATACTTATGCGTTTTGGAATTGTAATATAATCTAAACTATCGTATTTATATTGTTATTATTTTATTTTGTTGTATTTCATATATTATTTGGTAGTCTCTCTGTCCGTTTTTTTTTTTTTTTTTGCTTTTTTATATATACGCATATAATTTAATATCGCGCTATTGGCATAGCACTGGCAGGGGGGTACTGTGGCGATTATATCGCTATATACTTGGCCGCCGCAACAGCTCGAATCGAAAATAAGAAATAATAGCGAGGTCGAAAAATAGGGAAAGACGTTAGATAGGAAAAACATAAATATAGGTAACGATAAGCGAGAACGTTACAGGCATGACACAAACAATAATTAATAACACAAAATCGACCGAAACGTGACGAGCGACTTCTCGAAGGACACGAAGTCCGGAGAGGAGAAAACGATCGCGAGAGCCCGGGGACAGAGAGACGAGGATTCGACACTGCGACTCGCTAGAGTGAAGACGTATCCGCGTGAACCGACTTAGAATATTTTGTGAGCGGTACGACTTAGAATATTTCGGAACTGTAACGACTTAGAATATTTCTGTGATTAAAGACAGTATTAAGAGATAAATTATAATAGACTTCAATCAACATATCCTTACACGCCCTACCTCATCCCAAAGAGGATATTTAAAGATTTTAAATTTTAATTTATATATATCTATGTATAAAGGATTTAAGGAGTTAAATAGTGAGTAACTGTATAATATTAGAGCTAAATAGCACGCGCGTAGCGCGCGTCTGTGATTGTGATATCTATAGTATGGACATATTTCATATGTATATAACTTTATACATTTATTACTTATTGCAAATGTTATACAATATTATAAGAAAGTTACATTACAAAATTGGAAATATAATATACAATATACAATAATCAATAAAATTACATACAATATTACTTTCTGACATAAAATTATATATGCAACATTACAAATTGCATGTATTATTCGAATAAGATATACGACTACAAATGTTTAATTTATGCAACGCGCGATTATTTCATCGTAGCGCAATAATAAAATATACACCGCTTTTCGCTGGAAGAGTCAGTTTTTCCATTGAAAATAAGCGGGAATGAAGTTTGAATTTGTATTTTGACAGAACACTTACGAGTCCAACTTTCGTTTGTACGTAGCCAAATATCGAAGCTAAAAATTAATAATATTAATGCAAGATATTTCGGAAAGAAAAATAGATATATTAGATAAAAAGAGATATTAGATACATTAAATAGATATTAGATTTTAAATATTTTTAAATATATATTCATTTTTTACATATAAACCATATAAAAAACAATACAAAATCAAATCAATAATTTAATTCAATATTTTTATAAATATTTTTTGTGTAAAAAAGAGAGGAGAAAGGGTATTTAAACTAACATTTTTAATTAAATGTAATATCAAATTAAATATATATTGTGACGTTGCGGCCCGCCGCATCGTCGCGGCGCCCCACCGCCGTCACAAGGCGCGAAATTCCGCGCCCAGGGACGAACCGGAGAGGCAACCACGAGATCTCCAGGGGTCAAAAATCTTATCGCGCTTCCGCTTCTGATTCCTTTTTTTTTTTTTTTTTTTTTTGTATGAATTGTAATACGCGCGGCACCTCATCCACACCACGGCGAACCTCCGCGGGAGTACGAGGAGAAGGAGTTCGAGGATAAACAGGGACCGAGGAGGGGTGGCGAGAGCGGGAGCAGCTGATGTCACGGGCTGGCGAAGGCAACGCGGCAGGCGTGCGGCACGGGCGACAGCGACGGACAAGGCCGCCAATAGCGGGACCCCAGGCGCATGGGAGGAAACCCGGCTTCAGCAATTCTCTCCAAAGGGACACCGACCTACGGGGTGACTGATCACCACCCCCGGGGTCAAACCGGAGACACACCGGCACGAGAGAAGTTCCGTCCGCCGCCAAGGGCAAAAATTTGAGGAGCCGTACGCCGCCGAGGGACCGTTGCGCGCCCCCGAAGGGCCTCTTAGCGACAGCCCTGCGCCGGGACACCGCGGGCGTGCAAGCTCACGTCCGATTGGTCGGCGCGCCCCTGCGGGAGGGGTACTGTATCGATCCCGCAATCGAGCGGATCTAGCGTTTTCCCTAATATCACTCTCTGGTCGTTCCTCGGTGTGTCGAGACGCATTTTCCGAGATCAGCGATAGCCGCCCCGAGTCGGGTACTGAGATTGTGTTCTGCCTTGCGTTGGCTGGAGAGACGAGGCGAGGAGCCCAGGAGGCATATCACCGGTGAGGTTGCCCGTAATCACTATCGAAATGTAAAGCCACGACACCGCCCTCCGGTACACGCTCTCGCTCGGGATAACGTGTGTAATTGAGACCGAGGGTAATTTCGCGATCGACAACGAGAGCGAAGGGCCTCGGGATGGTATTGTGGCCGCGGAATCGCGGTAGAAATGTTATAGTCCGGGAGCCAGCGACCGTTTAGAGTTAGTCATTTCACAAAAGCTGAAAATTTTTCCTAAGCTCTATTTGGTATCACTAGTAAGTGAATGGACCTCCAGCTTGCGCAGTTCCGGGGGGTGTAGCTGCGGCAGCCTCCCACACACGTAAAATAATAATAAAAAAAAACTAATACCGCAAAAGCTGAAACTTTGTTAACATGTTGATTATGTTATAAAGAAATGAAAAAAACGTATCCAGCTGAATGTAGAGTGGGGGATTATGCCCCAGCTTTTCACGTAAAGAAGTGAAAATATGCGCTGAGTAAACTAATACCGCAAAAGCTGAAATTTTGTAAACTAATAGTTAAGTTAATAATTTAAACGAAAAAAACATCCAGCTTTATATTTAGTGGGGGAAAAGTGCCCAGCTGATGCAGTGAATGACGCTATGCATCGGTATGCGCTCGGGCGCGTTGTATCTTTGACTGCATCAGCTGGACACTTTTCCCTCACTAAATATAAAGCTGGATATTTTTTTCGTTTAACTTATTCAGTTAACTATTGTATTACCAAATTTCAGCTCTTGCGGTATCAGATATTTATACTTTTCTCATTAAACACAGAGCGTCCATGCAGACGTTATTATACTATCTCACAAGTTTTTGAATTTAAAGAGTTTTAGTAAATATTTACACATTTAAATATTTATACATAACATAAACAGTAAATGTGGACATTAAAATGCGAAAAGTAAATATTTACACATATAAGTGCAAATAGTAAATATTAGATAGCGACTTTGTATAATACTGAGCCAAGATTTATGGATGGATGTATGGATTCAAAAAAATCAACAAAGTCAACGAAGCACGAGTTACAACATTTTTGAAGACATACAATATTGTACGAAACGATGACATATTCCGTTTACCGAAGAATAATATCGACGGATCAGCTCTGCCTCCCTGCAAAATTGAGCTACACCAACATTTGCTGCGGACAACATTTATAGCAAATATTTGGGTACACGCTCATCTTCAGGTTCCAACGGCATTACATCCGACTGATTTTGGTTGGGAAGAGAAGGAGGGGAAATATCTTTTCAAATGGTTCGAGGGTGAGCAGCTACCCTCTTCCCTTGGAGATATAACTATCGATGATGACCAAAACAGTAGTGCAGGTTAGAATAATACTGATATATTTCTCTCATTTCATTATTTTTTTTAATTATTTCAATGTAAATTTTTGATTATTTTCTTTTTAATTTTATCTACATAATTTTAATTTTAAAATAAAACTGAATAATATTTATAACAATTTCGTATAGCATGTAAACTTTTTTTATAGTTAATAATCTGATTTGCGTTAAAATTTTGTTCTCGCGTGTTTTTATATAATTATCATCTATGTCTTTTAATATATTATTATTATATATGTTTACAGATGATGAAGATATTTCACAGATCGACATCAATTGCAGCGATAACGAAAGCGATAATGAGTTCGATGGAGATGAATCCGAAGAAGGCGAAATCTAAAAAATTTGTTGATACATTATTATATTACTTTACGCGTATTAATACTATGTATGTTTATTTTTATTATATTTCTTTAAATAAATACTAAAAAAAATTTAATAATTAATAGTAAACATTTTTTATTATCTTCCTTTAGAGCAGAAAAGTTATACGTATATATCATCCAATAACTGCATGGACGCGCTGTGTTTAATGAGAAAAGTATAGATATCTGATACCGCAAGAGCTGAAATTTGGTAATACAATAGTTAACTGAATAAGTTAAACAAAAAAAATATCCAGCTTTATATTTAGTGAGGGAAAAGTGTCCAGCTGATGCAGTCAAAGATGCAACGCGCCCGCGCGCATATCGATGTGCAGCATCTTTCACTGCATCAGCTGGGCACTTTTCCCCCACTAAATATAAAGCTGGATGTTTTTTTCGTTTAAGTTATTATCTTAACTATTAGTTTACCAAATTTCAGCTTTTGCGGTATCAGTTTACTCAGCGCATATTTTTCACTTCTTTACGTGAAAAGCTGGGGCATAATCCCCCACTCTAAACTCGGCTGGATACGTTTTTTTCATTTAATTGTAACATAATCAACATGTTAACAAAGTTTCAGCTTTTGCGGTATTAGTTTTTTTTTTATTATTATTTTACGTGTGTGGGAGGCTGCCGCAGCTACACCCCCCGGAAGTGTGCCAGCTGGAGGTCCATTCACTTACTAGTGATACCAAATAAAGCTTAGAAAAAATTTTCAGCTTTTGTGGTTTTGGTCATTAAAAAAGGTCGCTGGCTCCCGGACTATTATCGTGGACCTCTGGAGATCGGGATAGGCGCGTTAATGAGTCGATATTACGAGTAGGTAGGGGAGACCGGGGCGGGTTGTCACACTTTTCAAATACTGATTTTTAAAAAAATGTTAGCAATATTTTATAATATTGTATAGTACTTTATAATGTAGCTACATCCTTTAGGTATTCAAAAAAAAATATTAGACTCATATATATTTATACACAAAAAAGTTATTTAATTTTAAACAAGATCGTGAAAATGTGACGACTTACCCCATACCCAGGGTTGGTTGTCACACGACTCTGGGTTGGTTGTCACATATCTTTTATATAGAGGAAACGACAAATAGTTCCTGTCTTAATGTTTTATTAGAGTTAGTGACCATTTTTTATAAGTTTAACTTAATAATCGCATAATAAAGTTCTGATTTCCTTGGGAGAGAGACCAAAATAAATATCCAAAGCACGTAAAATGTAACTTACCAATTCTTGTTCTTGAGACTTAGTAAAAATCTGTCTAGCTTTAGAATAACCCATAGAAATCGTTGGAATAGCAATATTTTCACATACATAGTCTTCCTCTGGAATCTTCTTGCAATAACGAGCTAATGTACGATAGTTGATATCAAACTCTAAAGCAGCTTGTCGGATTGACAGGTTATGTATTTTCACAGCTCTGACAGCTTTAAGCATAATATCGGGTGGAGTTGTACCTCTGGCTGTTTTTCTTTCGCGATTTCGAGCCATGGAGAAAACAACAAAAATCTGTCTAAAAACACTACTTTATTGCGTAATCGCTTATTGTATACGAATAAGGGCGTTGGCAAAGCACGTTGGAACGATCGGCGATCATTTCACACGCATGCGTAACTTCACGTAACCTACAGCGCCATGTATAACAGCAGACGAAATACGTGACAACTAATCCCATCTCATTTGAGACACCTTACCCCGAACGGTCATTTTGAACAAAGAATATTATATTTATAAACTATGTTGCAATAACGGTTAACTAAATACAGGAAAAATTACCTAAAACTATAACGTTTCTTATGACTAAAAAGAAATTGCGACTAGTAATTCCAAAAACCAACAGAATGATAAAAATAGAGGTAAGAAAAATTTACTCACAACCTCCAATTTTTAAAAAATGCTCATAAATATCACATGCGATGTTTTTGAAACGAGCTATTTCGTACATCCGACTAACACGATAGGAGCAACCTACACTATAGAGAAGAATATTCCACTCAATCTATTAAGTGAGATATAAGCTATGTGACAACTTACCCGTGTAACTTCTAGCCCCGGTCTCCCCTACGCCATTTCTCGCGACCTTGGTGTGCACGGCCGCATGCGAACCGGCCCGTTGTATATTGCGTTACCGTTTCTTTTGCGTTAGAATATTTTGTGCGTGTTAGCGTCGGTGTTAGCGTCCCGATTGGGGTAGGATACCGTTTTTGGGCAAACCGAATTCTTGCGTTGGATTGTCGATCGCGTGAATAATGGTGGCGAGTCACCGTTCGTGCCGATTGATTAAGTCGGCTAGGCTCGTCCTCGTGTTGAGAGAGTACCCGCGTTTAGACGCCTATCGCGCTCAGAGATTATTTGCGTTAGTTTCGTATGGCGTTCCGTCATTGCTCGCGGTAGTCCCGTTATCGCGTTAGTTATAGTATTCCTTGTCCTATCGAATAATCTTGGCGTTAGATATTAATTGCGTCCGTCCTTCGTAGCGTCCGGCCCTTATTTGCGGCAATTCCGTGTCTAGCACTAATGATCTATATAGTCCTGGTCGTGCCGAATATCTCGGCGCCTCCTTATCGCGCCCGAGCGGACTTATTTTGCGTAGATTGAGATACACTGGCGACTGAATTCCCGTACGGATGTGGCGTTCACGCGCTCCGAGCGTGACGCCCCGTTTCGCGACGTTCCTCGTTACTTTTAGCATCTCGCGTTAATTAGGTACGAATATTATTCTGAATTATGTGAGAACCGCGCCTTCAGCGCGTCGATTATAACCAAAATTAATGTTCTGCGTCCGTCTAATGTCCGTGTTCACATCATTCCTGTTAAACCAATCCGAACGCACGGTCACCGGCTACTTCCTGGCATTATTTATTTGATTTATCTTACGTTTACTCGAAGCCGGAGGGGTATTTTATGTTATTCCTCGACCGCTCTTATACAATAAATGTTCTATTTCTTTTGTTATCTGACGGAGTTATGAAATTTTCGTGTTCACCCCGCCGGATATCGCGCCGCCCTTCGTCCACCCCGCCCTGAGTCGTAGGTTGAGCTGGCTATTTTCTCGCACCCCGATTTAGTTTCGTCTTGCGTTTCGGTCTTTCGCGACTTCGTGGACGCGAATCACGCGTCTGGCGCCCAACAGAAAATTTTCGGTTAGTGGGTACCGGAGGTGCGAGGAATAATCGTCGGAGAGGCCCATCACCCCGCTCTCCTTTCCCCTTTTGATCCGTCACACGTCCCGGACCGTTCCGGGAGTGCAAAAGTACGTGACAATATATATATTTAATGTTTTTAAAATATAATCAAAAAGGCTCACAAAATTAAAAATTAATTAAGAAATAAAGGGCCTCGAGCCTTAACGAGATGTCAGTGTTAATTTATCAAATATATTAATACAATTACATTACAGACGTTTCGGTTCTAAGAACATTGAACCATCTTCAGTGTCTATTTTAATACATTGACAAAACTTGTTACATTTAGCGCTATCATTAGTTAAAAAAGTATATCTAATACGCAGACGACAAAGTTGGTATCGTACGCATGGCTGTAAATGAAGCTTTGCGCAGTCTTTAACAATAAAGCAAGTAAAAATTCCAAAGGTATATCTGATGAAATTGAAAAAACGCATGTTTAAGCCCGCGTTTAAAATATAATCAAAAAGGCTCACAAATTAAAAATTAATTAAGAAATAAAGGGCATCGAGCCTTAGCGAGATGTCAGTGTTATATACAGCCATGCGTACGATACCAACTTTGTCGTCTGCTTATTAGATATACTTTTTTAACTAATGATAGCGCTAAATGTAACAAGTTTTGTCAATGCGTTAAAATAGACACTGAAGATGGTTCAATGTTCTTAGAACCGAAACGTCTGTAATGTAATTGTATTAATATATTTGATAAATTAACACTGACATCTCGTTAAGGCTCGATGCCCTTTATTTCTTAATTAATAGCTAATATTATTATTATTATTATTATTATTATAACTATTACTATTATATTTCACTAACAAAAATACTTTTGTTACGAAAAAAACATATTTTTGAAGTGCAATTAGAAATGAAATGCAAGTACTGAAATGCCCATTTTCAATTTAAATGTAAATACCATAAGAGATAAACATACACATGACTACAGAAACAGTTTCTAACAATAGTTTAAATACATATGTATATTAGATGCATCAGTGGATTAATTTATATTCTCACCAACGCAGTTTCGTGGGCCTTCCCCGAACGGCAAATAAGCATAAGGATGCCTTTCTGCTACCGCATCCGCGTTAAATCGTTCCGGATCGAATTTATCTGGATCTATCGAAGGATCTCGGTGCACTCCAAGCACCGGTATAGTTATTAATGTCTCCTCTGGCACGCGAATGTTCGTTGTCGGTAAGCCTATTTCTTTGATACAGATGCGATTCAACATCGAAACAGGTGGATATGTTCTTATAGTCTCTGGAATATGTTAAAAAAAAATAATAATAAAATACATCTCTTCCAAAATACAAGCAATTTAAATTAGGATAGTTTCGAGGGGGCCCTATGAGCTAGTGAGCTGAACCTTTTGTAGTATTTTATATTTAGCATTCTTTGCAGCCGCAATTTATTTAGGTGCGCATAGTAATAACAAAATATTTTTATGTGATAAAATCTTGTTCTTCTGTTGAAAATTGTGTCTCTGAATACATGGAAATACGATACTTGCCATTTACTACTTTGTGAAGATACGTCATTTCGTTAATAGCGTCGTAGGTGAGACCACCATGTTTTGCCAATATTTCGTCAATTTCCTGATGAACTTTGTCTTGTATATCATTATGTTGAGCTAATTTGTACAGAGCGAATGTCGCCGTTGTCGCGAAAGTTTCGAAACCAGCTACGAAGAAAAGAAAACTCTAGGCAGTAGCTTCCGTCATAGTAAACTTTTTTTACGGTTGTTCGACGTAACTAAAATAAGATTGTTTTGTTAACATATGTCATGTGAAAATATTTTAAGAAGTAATTTTCATGATATTATTTGCAAAACTGCAATGCGAAACAATAATATGTGTTGTGACGTGACGGTTCGCCGCGCGTGGCAGCGCCCCGCCGCGCCGCCGTCACAAGGCGCGGGTTCGCGCCCTCGGGCGAGTCAGGAGAGCGACCGCGAAATCTCCAGGGGGTCTACCGAAACTTTAGCATGCGTATCATTTATTCATTATTATATTTTTTTTGTATGAAAATGTGGCACCTCTCGCCGAGGCACCGCGCTTCGGGACCGGGATTGCGGAAGCCGGCAACGGGAACGAGACCCACGGTGAGGGACGGAGCGGCCGCGGCGCGAGAATATCGCGAGACCCATCGAAGAGTCCGACCGCGAGGCACGAGGCGGACACGCACGGCGCGGCTGAACGGCTAGAGGTCGACAGGGCCGTGATAAGGCCTATCTCCCCCGAAGAGGACGAAAGCTACCTCCAAACCAACCCCGGGACATCCAAGCGGACCCGGGACGTCTAGCCAGCGTTCCTTCGGTTCGCGAGGGGAGTCGAGCCCGAACACGATGGACATCGGGCGGAAAAATCTGCGGCACCAAGGATGCCTGGGGGCGCAAAGGACCCCCGCAGGATGCCTGCGACAGCGCGCGCGTGATCTACGACGCGCTCAGCCCCGATTAGTCGCGTAGAGACCAGCGCTGCGTCGTCATTCGCGATTTGTGCGAAACGGTTATTGGTCATCGAGTAAATGTAGAATTGTTGCCTTCGCCTTTCGTTATTCGTGATAAGGGTGTCGCGAGGGATTTCGATATCGCGTCAACTGTTGCCTGCGAACGTCGCGAGCGACCGATCAACGCCCTTGGTGCGTCGCATTTCTTGCGAGCGAGCTCAGACGCGCCCGGCGGGGCGCCGCCCCGTAAATTCTGTTAAGAATACTCGTCGATTCCCTTCTCGTGATACCATATTAGTTATTACTTTGCACTATTAGTAATGAGTTAGATTTAAGTTGTTTCGCGATAAATCTGTTCGTCGACCACGATAGCATTATATTGCCGTTATTTCGGCCCCGCATATCGCTCAAGTTCCAGTTTTCTCTACAGCGTATTATTCACTCGTAATTTTGTTCCGATTTCATCCGACCGGTTTAATTTTCCGTTTCATCTCCCATTCAACGACAATCTAACATTCTTTTCCGTAATTCTCTGCTTGCCCAGATATACCAAACTTGTTATTTCTTCACTATTTAAAACTTATTACTCTATTTACTTTTATTTTAATAAACGAAACCTATTGTTCATTAAATATCTAGCGATTTGTGTGGAATTATTTTGTGTCCGTTCGACAACTTTGCGTTGCCCTGCCTCTACCCTGCCCCTCTGCCGTTAGGTCGAGCTGGCTGGCCCCTCGTGCGACAGGCTTTGGTTCTTGCGATTTCGCGTTAAAGTTATCGAGAGTTTAGTGGACGCGAGGGCATCGTTCTACGGATTGATTTGAGAGCTGCCTGACTCGCGCGAGAGATTATCCCGAAAGGTCTATCACCCGACTCTCCTAGCGTTCCTTTGCTCCGGCCGAAAAAGCCGTGACAAATTTGGGGTCCAACATGGGGCCCGCCGAAAGGCAGCAAAGGGCGAATAGCGCGAAAGTTGTTCGTGTAATTGACAACGGACTTTGGCGAATTACTGTACATGATTTTGCGATATATTTTGTTGTGTGTAATCTTTCTTTCAGGAACACTGTGGTATTTTGTCTGTTTCTCGCGTAATAAGGATTTTGTGTTCGAGAATATGCGAGTGAGTAAACTCGTGTATTGGTAAAATCTCGCTTTATTGACTATAACTGGCAATCTTTATTAACCCGTTGTGGTCACACCTCCTAAAAATAACGTAGTGGTCACATGGGGTCCAATGGACCCCACGCAGAAAAACAGTTGCTATTTGCGTTCTTTTTGATGTATCGACTCAAACCTTGAACTGGAATTTAGTTTAAGACTTCCTCTTTATAATCCAATAATTTTTTTCTCCTTTTAAAAATTTTTTTATGTTGAAAAAACGCGAAAAAAATTTTTCGAGAAATTTGACTTTTTTCACAAAAATATTCATCAAAATTTCAATTTTTGAGATAGAGCAAAAAAACTTCCTGCGTTTTACTCTCAAAATAGTATACTTTTAAGAAAAAAATAGTATCATAACGAGCTTTGAAAAAAGTATATTTATTGTACAGTTTGAAGTTATATCAATTTTCATGAAACTCGTAAAATCAAATAGCTCAGTTTTGAACGTGTAAAATAAAGTGAAAAAACCGTCTCTTCGAAGGTACGTAGACGCAAAGTTAGCCTGGGGTCCACTGGACCCCATGTGACCACAACGGGTTAATAACAATTCACATGGTGAATTACTGGCAATTTTTATTAATAATAATTCACATGGTGAATTACTGGCAATTTTTATTAATAATAATTCACATGGTGAATTATTATTAATAAAGATTGCCAGTTATAGTTAATAAAGCCTCATCATTTATTTTATCTACTGGCAAAGAAAATTTTCTCATTGTTTAAAAAGTTTTTATATAAATATCATTTTTTACTGTAAACATATCTTCCTTTATATTCTTTAAGGTTTATTAGTACATTAACTCTTTCATCTAGTTTATCTCACAGTCAGTGCAATATCTTTAACTGTTCAGGAGATAACAGATGTGTTAACACTTAAATAAATCATCCTGTATATATATGATATCATATTATATGTATTAAAAAAGATATTAATAAAAATTAATTTATAGTTATTTTTTACCAAACTTTTACCTACGTTTCGAAGAAAATAAAATTGTATTGCTTCGATAAATTAAGAATTATTTGTGCTTATTAATAGAATTTAGTCTAACATTTAATCTAACAAATAAAGAAGATAAATTTCTAAATTGCCAAATAAAAAATTTAGTGATTTATTTACTTATTTATTGAATTTACACAATTTTACCTATTTTAAGAACTTTTCACGTTGCCAGCAAATAATTAAAAGAAGTGGTTATTTTTCAAAAAATCGACCCAACTGGCCAGATTTATTATTATTAGCACAACGTTTCTGTTATAGATTTTGGCCCTTTTCAAGTAGGCAATGTTACAATACATACAAACGTTACTTGGTTATGAGTAAGTTTGCGCATCAAATATCTAGTAATTATAGTGTAGACATCGAAGTGACCAAGAAATTCGTGTTGAGAAGCACGTCCACACTCTATGACTAACCTGTAGAGTACAATAGAATAAGGCGTACGTGCTTTTCAACACGAATTTCTTAGTCACCTCAATGTTCAGATAGAAAGATTTTTTTCTTACAATTTACCCTGAAAATCACGATAGTTGTAAGACAACATCTATTACCAAGAATTTTATGCGAGCTATTCCGATTGATATCTACCATAATAAAAAATATTACTATTTATTACAATAAAATATCAAATATGTTTCATTAATTTTACTAAAATATATAGTAAAAGTTAATAATTTTTTAAAAAATTATGCTTGGTAATTTTTATTACGTTATTTGTAAAATGTCTTTTGTATATTTCAAAAATTCCTATCGTTATCAATAATATTTGATTTCTTTCCGTGTACACTGTAGTTACTAGATATTTGACGCGCACACTCACTCATAATCAAGTAACTTTTATATGTATTGTAACTTTGTCACTTAAAAAGGGCCAAAATCTATGGCCGAAATATACGTTGTGCTAATAATAATTAAAAACCTGGCCAGTTGGGTCAATTTTTAAAACCACTCCTTTTATTTATATTTCAATGTCTTTTCAGGACATAAAGATTTGGACAGAAGACGGTTTAATTCGATCTAACTGGCCATTTATTAATATAATATTCAAATGCACACACAACGTTTCAACCACGGTTTGTGGTCTTTATCATATGTAAACTATGTCATAAATTTAATATGTAGCTATTTTACGAGACATCCCGTGCAGCACATATTGGTTGACCAACGGTTGGCTTTTAATCGGAAGCATCGGCGTTGGGGAAACAATGTTGGACCGACATTGTTAAAATGCTACAATCCGATGAATCGTTAGACAGACTTTCTTTTTTATTTATTTGATACGAATTAAAAGGCATTGTTGTGTTTTTTTTTTACAAATTTTAACTGTTTTGAAATAGCCTACAGTATTTTTAACTATTTTTAGTGTATATTATTAATCGATTGACAACGCAATACCAACCGTTTGTTAAACGACATTTAGCCGACATTGGATCATTGTTTGATAATCGATGTGCAACGAAAACAGAGTGATATGCTTACAGCGGCGCTGTGAGCGAACCGCAGGGCGGGCGTGCCGGGCGCGCAGTCAAGACCCAAGCAGCACATATTGGTTGACCAACGGTTGGCTTTTAATCGGAAGCATCGGCGTTGGGGAAACAATGTTGGACCGACATTGTTAAAATGCTACAATTCGATGAATCGTTAGATAGATTTTTTTTATTTATTTGATACGAATTAAAAGGCATTGTTATGTTTTTTTGTAAATTGTAACTGTTTTAAAATAGTCTGCAGCATTTTTAACTATTTTAGTGTATATCTTATTAATCGATTGACGACGCAATACCAACCGTTTGTTGAACGACGTTTAGCCGACATTGGACCATCGAAATTAATATAAAAAATCAGCTGATTTTAATCAAATTGTTTTGGCATCATGAGTTGCTTCTTTCTGAATTACCTGTGTTCAAAACTTTAAAAATTATGTCTGAAATTAAGAGACTATGGCCGGTATTCATAGTCGGATCTTATTTCAAGACCGTCTTAATTAAGACGGTCTTGAAATAAGATCCGACCATAATGAATACCGGCCACAGTCTCTTAATTTCAGACATAATTTTTAAAGTTTTGAACACAGGTAACAATAAGTGTAACATATGTAGACAATACGAAACGTCTTCATCAATCAATGTTGTAGCACAGTGCGGAAGGTGACTGACTCAAGAGCCAAGGGTTTCAGGTTCAAATCCAGCGGTGGTAAGCAAATTTTTCAGGTACAATATAAATTTATTTAATTAAGTTTGCACGTAATGAAGATTTTCAGCAATAAAATAATGTTTAACGAGAGAAGTAAATTTTATATTTTATTTTGTAGGATATCCAAAAATTTTTACGTAAATCGTTGGTACAATGTTGGCTAAATGTAATATCCAATATTTCACCAATCATTGGCCGTCGGTGAACAAGCGTGACGCCGCCAACATCGGTCCATTGTTATTTTGGAACGTTGGGCCGACATAATATAAGTTGGGCAATCAACATAGATCCAATATCAGACCAATGTTAATGTGCTGCTCGGGATCTTAATTAGAAAAACTAATAATAAAAAAAAATAATTTAAATTACGGATTTACATGTTACATAAAGATTTGGACATAAATAATAATAAAATAAATTATAATATAATACAGTGTATTAAAAATTTTTTTTTTGATTATAAAACAAACACAAATTTTATTTCTCAAATTAAAATTAGGTAATTATTACCATAATAATTTCTAAGTAATGTAATTTAGTTAATTACATAAGTTTTTTATATTCTGTTATTTAGTACTAACTTATCGATAACTGGTTGTATAATATTTGTATACCTATACTATATAGCATCTACAGATACAAAATTAAGACATAATTCTTGTATACCTGTTAAGCAGTAAAAATTAGTATCTATTGTCTAGAATTACGTACGTATGCCAAATAAATACGCAGACTCTATACGACATTTGACTATTTTAATTGCTGTGTTACTGAAAAATAATTATAATTTTGATATTTTTGTATTTGAATTTTTTATTTTTACTAATATCTCGTACGTCTATGTAACTGATAATTTTAATAACTTTATTCTTTAACTATATACTTTGTGTTAAAGATACCTCGAATCTGATTAATTTAAATGTTAGTCATATTTACGTGTATCATTATAATAATGTTATTGTAATAATTAAATTTTTTAGATTTAATGCAAAATTTAATTCACAGTTTTCACTAACTTTATTTTAAGGGTAATTATTTACAAGAGAGCTTTTTCCGAATTTTGATATTTTATTGCAGCTCTCTTGGTAAAAACCTGCATGCGCGCGCATGCATGTATCTCCGAAGCTATTTGAGTCCGATCCTTATATAGTATATATATGATATGACTCGGGAAGACTCTCCCAACAACATATTTAAAAATAAACCAAATCGGAGAGGTCCCTTTTATGCATAAATACCAAAGAAAATTAAACGTTAGCGTGGAAAATTGAACAATACTTAAAAAGAAATAAATTAAAAAATAGGTAGAATACATATTTTTCGGGCTCTCCCGAATGATTATCACTGTCAGAGTCACAACAAAGGTTTTTTCCAAGAGAGCCGCAAAAAATATCAAAATTCGGAGAAAAGGCTATTGTAAATAATTACCTTAAATTAAAATTATAAATGATCATCTAAAAACAGAGTTATAGAGATAATTTATAACAAATTCAATAAAAGCAATTTAAATGTTATTTTTGCGCATCAAACATTCTTACTGGGTAGTAGTATATAAGGTAATAATAATATAATAACAAAAGGAAAATACATGTTAGTGTATATTACTATTATATTTAAAAATAAAACACAATGTAATAATATAAAAGTAATAATAAAGAGAAATATGTAATACAAAATCAGATCTAGCTCTATAATATTTTTAACCCTCTATGTGCTTACATGGGTCTACGGCGTCCTAGCCAAAATAATACCTGCTCGTAACTGTAAAACGTAACTGGCTCGCAAACTTGCCAGGAAATATTAAACAAACGATGTTTATCAAAATAACCATAAAATATAACTATAATGTAAACAGATGTTTTGTGAATTTTTTCAGATTTTTTAAAATACTCCACGTGTGCATTGGGAAAGTACCGAAAAAACGTATGCACATGGAGGGTTAATTGTCGCGAGTTAATAATATGTGATATCTGATATACAACATCTTTACACAAAATATTCTATATATATATTTAGAACAAGACAAGAATACAAATATTTTAAGTTTATATTTTAAGTTTATGTAAGATCGCGATTATATGTATATTTTATCGCGGTTCGATAATAAGATGTACACCACCTTTCGCTGTAAGAATCATAGATTTTTCGTCGAAAATAGGCGGAACCAAAGTCCGGGAGTGCAGCTTGAATTTGTATTTCGACAAAAGACAAACGAGTCCGACTTTCGTTTGCACGTAGCCAAATCGCGCACCTGAAAATTAATGATATTAATGCCATGTATTTGTGAGACATTTTCATACTTATTCTTTAGTCTACGAGCTCTACAAGCTTTACGAATCTCTACTTAAGTACAATATAAAGAATATATCTCTCTCCATAGCCCTCGAATCGTATGAAGCGAACACTCATATTAGAGCAAAGATTACTAAACTTGAGATTAGTTTTCTTTTTTAGCGATTAGTGTTAAATTAACATCGAAGGAACACATTTAATAAATACCTTTACATAGTTATTATTATTGTTATATTACCAATTTTTTTATTATATTTAATTAATAAATATATACTTGCTTCAATTAAAATATGTTTTTGAAATACAATTGAAGAAAATTTTGAAATGCAAATATTAAAACGCTTGTTATTGTCAATTTAGGTGTAATTATTATAAGAAATAGGTATGCGAGAGAGAGAGAGAGAGAGAGAGAGAGAGAGAGAGAGGGGGGGAGAGGGAGAGGAGAGAGAGAGGAGAGAGGAGAGAGAGGAGAGAGAGAGAGAGAGAGAGAGAGAGAGAGAGAGAGAGAGAGAGAGAGAGAGAGAGAGAGAGAGAGAGAGAGAGAGAGAGAGATACATGATAATAAAAATAGTTTATAAACAACAGATTGATATATAAGTTAAATATATTAATAGCTTAATTCATATTCTTGCCAATGCAATTTCGTGGGCCTTCCCCGAATGGTAAATAAGCGTAAGGATGCCTTTCTGCTACCACATCCGCGTTGAACCGTTCCGGATCAAATTTATCTGGGTCCGGATATATCGACGGATCTCGATGCAACCCAAGCACCGGTATAGTTATTAAAGTCCCCTTTGGCAGGCGAACATTCATTATCGGTAAGTCTATTTCTTCGGTACAGGTGCGATTCAACACTGGAAGAGGCGGATATTTCCTCAAAGTTTCTGAAATATGTGAAAGAAATTATGAAAATATATATATTAATTTCAAAATAAAAGAAATGTATTTAAGTGTATATAGAAATAACGAGGTTATTATATAATATAAAATCTTGCTCTTTTGTTCAAAATTGAGTAAATGGAAATACAATGCGACGATACACTTGAGAGCCGCAACGGGCACGGACCAGTTTGGACGTGTTTTGTCCGGAAGGAAAATTTTTTTAAAGTATTGCGACTGTTATATACTGTCTGCATTGTGTTTTTCATTATCAGTACCGTGTATCGGCGCCTTTCGAGACCTACAACTTTTTTTTTACGACGCCGCTTGCGGTTTATACGACGAGTGGTTCGCCCTGGCCATTATTTGAGCAGTATTGCTTTCCGGTCATAATTAGAAGAAGAAGAAGAAGAAGACGATACACTTGCCATTTACTACTTTGTGAAGATATGTCATTTCGTTCACAGCGTCATAAGTCACACCACCATGTTTTGTCAACATTTTATCGATATCCTGGCGAACTTTATCTTGTATGTCATGATGTTGTGCTAATTCGTACAGAGCGAATGTTGCTGTCGTCGAGGAAGTTTCGAAACCTGCTATGAAGAAGATATAACTTTGCGCCATAGCTTCCTCCATAGTGAGTTTGCTTCCAGTTGCTGCGGATAAATAAAATAACATAATTTTATTAACAATTTTATGTAGAAAAATTTTAAAAAAATTTTAATTAACTGACTTGCAAAACTGCAATGCGGAATAATAATAGAGGAAAGTCCCCTATTATGAGATAGGCTCCTAATATGCGACAGCGAGGTTTCTGCTAAACTAATAGGCCCTATCTGTTGGTTCCACCATGAACTTAGCCCTTGGAGTAAAACCTATTTAGTGGAAAATTCATTGTTTGATCGTGCGTGTAGTCGTTGCAGAGAAAGAAATTGTGAAATTGGATGTTGTCAAGTGTCATGAATATGAGTCTTTAAACGTTTAAACCTTGTTTATTAATAAATATTTGGCAATAAGTTCTGCATGCAGCGATAGAGTAAGGTCGTATTAATGGGAAAATACGGGATATGTTGAGTTGCTCAATTGTAGAGATTAGATTTGGTGATCGCGAAACCGCAAGGCGTGGTGCTCGTAACATGAGATACTCAGGGTACTCCTGGGTTGCTGGAGTATGAAAGTTATTGTATAGTAATAAAAGAAGAGAAAATTCTATATTAACGTTAAGGGAAGGTTTATACGAATTTATAAGACTGTGCTGACCTTGATTTATGGGGGAAGGGTGGAGGGGGAAGATTAGGTACAATATTGAGTATAAGTGGGTTTACGATTGTTGCAAATATGCTTCTCCATTACATTTGTCTTTTAAAAACTTTAAATAAAGTTTTGTAATTGCAATATGATGTATTTTGCACTTTATTAGCGATTTCCCGGGCTCTCTCATATTAGGAGCACACTTTTTCGATTTTTTTGAAAGCTCATTTTTTACATTTTTCTAATTTTCAGAAAAATCAATATTTAAATTAAATTTTACATTTCAGCATCTTAAAGCTTATTAAATTCCCTTCAAAATGACCTACTATATTTTTCAATTCTGCCCATAGACTTCCGGCAATCACACAAAATAGATATGGTATCTCATAATCGGGTACTTTCCTCTATATGCATATTTTTACGACACGTGGGGAAACTATTAATATAAAAATAAATATAAAGTAAATTAACATTCATGGGTTGCCTTCTTGTCATCATCGGGTTCAACATGCAAAAATATATTAATATATTAATAAAATATAAAAAATATATTAATTAGCCCGTTCCTTCTAATGAATAAAAATATATATTAACATTTTACGTCGGTCTTCTTGTCATCGTCAGGATCAACGTAGCCTCTCTCCATAAGTTGAATGAGCAGATTCATAAAGTCGTGCCTTACGATATTATGAATTTGTCTGTATTCCACATTCTCTCGAAACATATTCATGTAAAAGCTAGTGACTTGTCGGTCCGTGAGGGGAACGGAAAAGAAATCCATAATTTTCGGCACGAACATGAACAAGGCAATCCAAATCGAGTTCATCTCGAAAATTTTCTTTTCTTGTTTACGATATTCATTATTCGGCTCCTCAATACAATTAGATTTTATGCCAAAAGCCGTTGACATAATTACATCTGTCGAATACCTATTGATAAAATTGACACATTATTTCATGTTGTAGCAGATTCTATTAAATTTGCGAGACTCGGAAATGTTGAAACATATGAGAGAAAGTTTATACAAATAAAGAAAGGTTGACAAAACACGGACACTTTAAATAAATGATATTATAAAACAGATACAGGAATAGTTTAGATTCAAGAGAGCTTTTCTTGCAAATATTTAAAAGAAAGATCCGTGTTATTCATGTATTACATTTTCTACAATAACATTTTAAAAAATTAAAAACTGTGAAGTTAACTGTGAAGTTAACTGTGAAGTTAACTGTGAAGTTAACTGTGAAGTTAACTTCACAGTACATTACTTCTGTAAGTAACTTCACAGTATTGCAATCACTGTGCACTGTATTGTATCGTTCATTCGAAAACAAACGACAAAATCGTAACAATGCCTCGTTTAAATGAAAATCAGTGTGCGCAAATCATTGCTCTTCTGGAAGAAGGATTGAGCAGGAATTATGTGGCAAGAAGAATGGACGTTCATCGGTCCTCCATCTCTCGAGTTTGGGCTCGTTATCAACAGACAGGCAGATTTAGTCGGAGGAGAGGACAAGGTCGAAGACGAGTAACGTCAGCTCGAGAAGATCGGCTCATCGTCAATGAAGCAGTGCGAAATCCGACAATGATTGCGCGACAAATTGCGAATGAAGCTCTCCCGCACAGACAAATCAGCGCTCAAACGATCAGGAGGCGTTTTCACGAAAGAGGCTTGAGTTCGCGGGCTCGTGCTCGAGTGCCAATGTTATCTGTGGCTCATCGATGTGCTCGTTTGCAATATGCACACACTCATCAGAATTGGACTGCGAGACAATGGAGCAATGTATTGTTCACTGACGAATCACGATTTTGTCTCTTCAATTCCGATAGAAGAGTCCGTGTTTGGCGTCGTCGTGGACACCGATTTGAACGGAATTGCGTCGAGCCTGTCCGAGCATTTGGTGGTGGTTCCGTCATGGTATGGGGTGGAATATCGACGCATAGACGCACAAACCTCGTCATCTTACCACCTCCTGGAATGACAGCGGTACGCTACGTGGAGGAAATTTTGCGTCCTCAAGTAATTCCGATGCGTCGTCAAATGGGGCGCAATTTTATTCTAATGCAGGACAATGCTCGACCACACACTGCCAGAATTGCTCGTAATTTTCTCGAAGAAAACAACATCGAGGTGCTACCACATCCACCGGTAAGCCCAGATTTAAATCCTATCGAACATGTGTGGGATATGATGGGAAGAAGGCTTCGAGATTTGGAGAGACCGCCAACAAATCTCCAACAACTAGCTGCGGCATTACAGCGAATATGGTATGAAATTCCTCAAGCCACAATTAGAAACTGCATCAATATGCGTGAACGGCTGCAAGAAGTTATTCAACGTCGAGGCGGAAATACGCAGTTTTAAGTGCAAACGTACCTACAGCCCTTCCTCCCACCCAAAACACACACACGCACACACGCACACACGCACACAAACACACACACACACACACACACACACACACGATGGACAAAATCCGACCAGCAACCTCCCCGTGGTGTCCATCGGGTAATGCTAATGTTGGCGGTGATTGAATGCTCAAAAATGCATAGGTAACTTTGATAAGCCATAACTCGGCGAAAAAAAATCGTACGGACTTGTTTTTTTTTTTAATTTGCAGGGAAAAGTCTATATTTTACGATGGTTGCTATGATAGTTACGAAAAAAATTCATTCTACTCCGTAGAATGTGTCAAAGTATGCAATTTTTCGGAGAAAAAACACGCCCTTACTTTTGAAAGAACGGCGGGAGGGGGGAAGGCTAAATTTAAAATCGAACAATGGTTCCTTAAAGTACAGACTTCACCCTTTAAAATGAAAAAAAAAAACTTTCAGATATGACAATTTTTCGCGGAGTTGTGCTTATTTGAAGTTGGGCAAATTTTTGACGAAAATTTTTGTTGCGATAATTTTGTTGCCCAGTGTATATTAAATATATATTAGTAAACATGTTTGTTAAACATACTGTATGAGTTCTATAAATATAATATATAAAACTTATTCATTTATCAATAAAGAATATTCATAGACGTATACGTCTATGAGAATATTCCATCTTATGCAATTACATAATTTTAACTGATAACCTCCTTAACTCTTCATTAAGCAGCAATAAATGTCAAATTGATTAAAAAACTTTTTTTTATGAAAAGAGCATTCTTTATGAAAAAAGCATTTGTTGACGCTGCTTAACCATTTCCTCTCCGATTTTTACATTAACAACTTCTACTTCGAATTAAGTAAACAGTTTCTTTAAAAACAACTTACCTTGCAAATATATCTTTTATTTCGACGGAATCTCTCATCTGTGCTATGCTCTGCAGATACTTTGCAAGTTCTTCGCCACATTCCTTAACAATCGGGAACATCTGCCTTATTTTTCCCGAAGTGAAAGTAGGTGTCATCTTGACGCGCATATTTCGCCATCTCTTTCCAGGCATAAAAAACAAATGGGCAGACAATGGGTCAGTCTTTTCATTGTAGAACATTCCGCGGTCATGGAAACTTCTGAATTCCTTTGTCAACACCACCCGAATAAGATCAGGATCAGTAATTAATAAGTTTGGTTTGTAAAGTGAGTACATTCCAATAGCGCGATGATTCTTATATTTCATGTAGACATCTTGGAAGAGAACGCCTATTGACAGTTTCATTTAATTAATTCCGCGATTTCTCATTTCAAGCAGAAATACAATAAATAATACCGTATAGAGTAAATTTCTAATTTCATAAAAAAACATAAAGTAATACTTATAAATAAAAGTGACAAATAAGATACAATTGTTGTAATTTTACATTACTATGCAGCAATTACAAATTTCGTAAAATATAATGCAGCAATTGCTATTTTGCAAAAGTGTATAGTTAATAAGAAATAATATCACACATACATTCGAATTTACCATATTGCTGTTAAACTTTATGTTAATTACTTTTACTTTTAAATATCAATTTTGACTTACTAATTATAATTAAATATTTTAGAAAAATATAGAGTAGAGTTGCACACTTATAGTGGTAAATGTTCACATTATGTACGTTAATATTATATCATAAAAAATAGCAGAGATACTCACCTGCTTGCTTTTTTCCAATTACCAGAGCCGTTATATTTCCAGTTGGTACAACAGGTTCGACGTAAAAAACACCCCTCTTGCGCCAGAAGTTGAATATCACAAATTTATAATAAATATACACAATGCTCAAGGCACCGATAAGAGCCCCGATTAATTCCACGAGTACCATCGCGAATCTATAACTGAAATATATAACGATAAACAATTATCTTGTAAAACGTTCACATTGAGCAGCATTTAACGAGAATATTAACTTTTACATTTTTTCTATGCTTTGAAAACCAGATTATGAACTAGTTTATAGTGCGTTTTAATTCACAGTCTGTATGAGATTCATGAATACTTTGAAAGGGTAAGTTCGAGTTCGTCGCTTATCAATCCGGATGCGCTGAAGCGATTTTTTAATCGCTCCGATTTGATAAACAAAATCAAAATGGCGCGAATCGTTACGAATCAGTTGTATCGTGTGGGTATGTATAGCTGATAGCACTATACTGCGCATTAAGATTCATGTTTATTTCTATATATACTAGGAAATTGATTACGTTAGTTACTATAATGCACTCTCTATTATTGTAATAGAGAGTCCATTATAGTAATTAACTAACTCGGCCTTTCGTAATAGTTCTGTGAGTGAGTAGATAATTATGTTTTTGCGTTTGTGGAACATATAATAGAATATTCGTTTAAGTATAGAATTCCAAGGACAAGCATCACTATAAGTAGAAATAAATTATCGCCGAATTACTATGACGAATTACATGAATAAATTGTATATCGCAAATGACAAATCACGAATTGCAAACATTATGAAAGATCCACATCAGCAATTGGATTTTTTACGAATAGCGAACTGTGAATCATAAATCACGAGTCTACGCAAGTAGTCTGACTATTAATACTTGCGCCCATCCGGGATGCGCAATTATTAATAAATGACATCGAAAAGAAAACGAACTCTATACGATAAAATAGATCGGCGTCAGAAACTGGCGCAATGTGGCGCAGAACGGGGATGTGTGGCGTGAAAAATTAAAGGAGGCCGAGACCCACATTGGGTTGTAGCGCAACTGATGATGATGATACGATAAACTGCAGGAAACAAGAAAGTAAATAAGAATGATATAATAGGAAAGACATTAAGAGTTGCTATCCAAGGGAATTAATACATGCGTAATTACGGATATATTAAAAAAACTTTACCGCGGATCAAAGTATTATCAATTTATTTATTTCTCTTTTATGTAGATCGATATTTTTACTAAATTTTAATAAGTTACTTGCCTTAATTGGCCAATACTTAAATAAATTTATGCTAAATAATAATCAGCTATTAGCGTTATGTTTCTGCTAATATGAAAACTAAATCAGATTGTATTTGATCATCAGATACGATTGGGTGCACTGATTGTAGTAGGAATATTCAAATACCAACCGATGTGACAAATGCCAAGATCGTCAAGATATTGTTGCGCTACACGGCTCGCTTTCCACACTCGCGCGCACTCGCGATCACTTAATAATTACAGGCGCAATTAGAAATTATTCACTGTTGATTGATTTATTGCTCGCTGTAATTAAATAAGGCAATCTTATTGTTTACTAGCAATAAAGGTAAGGTATTATTATTAAGGATATTAATATTCTAATTTTTACTGTATTCTGTTTGTGCGTCTCCACTGAAGAACGCTGAACTGAGTATGCATCACAGTCGGCGCATTATTAAATACTAAAAAATATTAACTTAAGTGATTTATGACTATACTCATACAATACATTCACTGTGACGTGATTAATTTCGAAGCTGAATGTGCCGAGTCACTTCCACATTATATTACGTAAAGGAAAAAAACAAATTAAAAATCAATCGGCCTATTGACTTTCTTACGCAAGCTTATAAAAGTCGTAAAATTCTTGCCCTTCACACTTTGATCGATCGTAGAAATGTGTAGAAAGTTGCACACGCTGCATACATTTATTCCACTGAAATAAACCTATAGCATAGTTATATTACCTACGTGTTTTCAGTTAATATAAATATTTATTAATTTTTTTGAAAATTGTTCGTTTATCGGCTAAGGCAGGAAAGCCTTATCGTCTTTACACGAGGCTAGTGGATTGTATTAAATGATTTCACTTATATTACGTATAACATTAACACGTTTATTAATCGTCACATGCAAAACTCGATTGCGGGCAAAGCAAGCGCTATGCACTTTCTCGCGTAACAAGAGTATACGCCGAACCAACGCGGTATAACAAAGATATTACAAGAGTAGATACTTTAGCGATCGTTCCGTTATACACACTCGTGGCTTTCTGCCAGCAGCTCGCGCTCCGTCCCTTTTCCGCTCCTCCCCCCCCCCCCCCCCCCCCCCGCGGCCACTGATCGGAGTTGAGCGGGGTGGAGAGGAAAACTCAGCTGATCTTTCCGCGCGGTATCGACACGAACAATAATAATAAAACTTATTAAAAGATTATTAAGAATAATAGGAACAACAAAATATATTATTTCTGAAAAATATGTTTTAATATCTAGTATTAAAAATTAATTCTTAACACTAAACCGAAGCAAGACCAAGGTGATGATAATGGATAGAGCACAGAACAACTTCCCACACATCACAGAGATAGCTGGATACAAAGTAGTGGACAAATTTACTTACCTAGGATCACTTGTCACAAACAACAGAGGATACGTCGAAGGCTAACTGGGCACGGGCAGTGACAGTTAAGCTCCACAGAATATAGAAGGATACTGCATTAACGAGAGCAACCAAGATCAGACTGGTGAGCACTCTCATATTCCCGATTGCCACCTATGCGTCAGAGACGTGGACTATGACTACGTTTACACAGCTCGATTTACGCCGAAGTTATAACATCGATGTTATAACTACTGATGTTAAATGTCGTGTAAACGCTCTTTTATGACGAAGTTATTACATCGATGTGGTAACTTCGTCGTAAAAGAGCGTTTACACGGTATTTAACGTCAGTAGTTATAACATCGATGTTATAACTTTGGCGTAAGTCGGGCCGTGTAAACGTAGTCTATAAAAAAGGCCGACAGAAGGAGAATCGAGGCCTTTGAGATGTGGGTTTACAGACGTATCCTGAGAATTTCATGGACTGAACATCGCACCAACCAATCAATCCTAGATGAACTCAAAATCAAATCCAGTCTATTGAATAAAATCAACCACCTCTACCTTAAATATGATTGATAATGTCAGGAGCGAAAAAAATAATCATAAAAATTCTTGCGACAAACTTTTTCAGTGGTCCATAGAAATGAAAATCCGATGAGATACGAAAGAGTTTTTAGGAGGACAGTAGTTCACCTGCAGTAAAGAAGTCATCGTAACTGTTCGAGAGTGGGTGCGCGTGCAGCCAAAAGATTTTTTTTACGCGGAATAAGAAAGTTACAGGATCATTGACGTAGTTGCATTGCAAAAAAGGAGATTATCTTGAAGAGTAAAGTAACTGAGACCTATGTGTTGTTTTTGGTTTCTTTGTTATGATAAAATTATCATTTATATTTGAACTCATTATTTTTAAAGTTTTTTTTTTATACATATCTGAAAATGTTTTTCAAACATTTTTAAAAGTCTTTTCGAAAACATTGTTTGCTGATTGGGGAATCTTCGATTTACTTCCTTTTACACAAATGAATTGTAATTGTACCATTTTCTTGTTTCAATCACACATCCAAACATATCCACATATGAGCGAAAACACGTCAAGCGGAACACCTTCGAAAGATGATGTTTGAAATACTGGATAATCTTTTAATACGTTCTATACTTCCAAATAAAAGTGTCCGCTGTATTTTTTTTAGATTTTTAAAAACGGTATTTTTAAAGTTATTAAAGATCGAAAATTGCACCAAATCGCTGAAAATTGGACAAATACTTATTAAAATATCGATATATCCGGTTTTATGCTACTTACAGACTTCGGCTCATTTTGAAGTTCTTGAACGTCTCTTCAATTTCGTGTAATTGAATTTTAACAAAAAAATTTTTGTTCAATTATTATAAACAATTAAATTGTCAAAGGTGATTTTTCATAACTTACCACCACTGTAACATGTTGAAAAAAATACGAGCTTGTTCGTTAGTTAATTCTCTATACAAAACTGGTAAGTTTCAGGATGGAGAACGAATGGACTATTCGAAAAAAAGCTGCGTCCACCAGCGGCGCAGGAATGCGGCGCGTGGCGTGCGGCCCGTGATAATACCTGGAAGGAGACCCGAGAACCATCCAGACGGCCTGTCGCCGACGACGGCATATTGAAAAGTATGCAGCAATTCCGCGGCGCATGCACAATAGGGTTTTACTACATCTGACGCCATATTGGTTTTCTGGCTTCACTTGGGTCTCACTCTCTCCTATGCTCGCGGCATAGGAGTGTCCAGACCTAATGTTACGTTTCTTAAACTTTTGACAGAGATCTTACGGGTCATACAACCTTAAGTACATCTGGATGATGGGATTTCATTCGGTTCAGCTTCGGTGACAATCGGCACTTCCCGGAAAATGACGTCGTGCGCACGCATATATTTATCCCTGTTTTCGCTTGCTCTTATCGGCCATATTTGTTTCCACTTTTCGTATATTGATTTCACCCCTATGGGCGTGGGCGCCTGGGGCTGGGTTCAGGGAGACGCTATTAGCGCTGACAACGTCATTCTATCTCTGTTACTTACTGAAAGTTGAACAAGGACAGAGCACGCTCATAGCGCTAAAAGCGCGCTCCCCGAACCCAGCCCTTGTCGAGTTCCGTCTCGGACTTGGAGCGAAGCGCACGTATAGGCGACGGTGCCTGCGAGTAGCGTATTATCAGTGTAAAGTTTGTCAGATTTCGTCCTTTTCAGGGCGTTGACGGCGTGTCAGATTACGTTCTTTTCAGGGCGTTGACAACGGTGGTGATTCTCTTTTCGTTGAGTTGGTGTGCCGGTTTGTCGTTCGGCTGGACTTTTTGACAAGGTGGAGGCCTTCACCGAGACTGACGATGGTTCAGGACGTCCCCCTATCACGGAGGGTAAAGACAACATTAAGATACATGTAAAACGACCTGCTCCCGATCCTGTGACTGGATCATCCGCATTCGGGCATTCTGACAAGGTACCTCGTTTTGACGATATTGCTGCTCGTGATCATGATTATACCAAAAATGTTAGCACTAGAAATCGATTCAAATGCTTGGCCAATTCCAAGGATATGCTTGATATGCATGCGGAGCCTAGCAGTGCTCCATTAGCTTCTAAGCGCACTAGTAAAAAGTCGCGAGACGCTGCTGAATCTGGTACGGAGGACACACCCGCTCCAAATAATGATGGTAATGCTCAGGGAGTTAATCCGGATGATGTGATCGGACGTGCGAGACGACCTCCGCCTGTTTATCTCAATTTGAGACTGAATGATTTTGCACAATTTTCAACGTCACTCAAGCGGGACATTGGTGATAATTTCCATTTAAAATTCTTGGGCAACCAGATCAAGATTCAATTTAATAAACTGGAGGATTACACTGAATTCAAGCGTTTTGCTATTGACGAAGAATATTATTTTCATACTTACTCGCTTCCTGAAGACAAAAGCAATTACCATTACTCTCAAAGGACTACCGAACGTATCAAATCTTTCGGTTAAAGAAGAGCTTGAGGAAAGCGGAATTTATTAACTCTTGCACGAACATTAACGCAGATTAGTTATTTGTGTAACAAGTGCGGGAAGATGGAAATTCACGGGTGCGGAGTGGACGCACGAGCCGAAGGCGAGTGCGATCACCGCACCCGTGAATTTTCAATTTCACGCACGTGTTACACACCCTATTTTATATTACAAGTGCGTGGAAAATGGCCCATCACGCGCGCGTCGCGCGCGGAATGGGCCACTTTCCATGCACGTGTGATATAAAATAGTTTATATGCTATTTACAAGATCAACCTTAGTGCTAAATACACATTGTCACAATTGAGAAAAATTAGATATCTTTTCAATTCTCGTATCTATTGGGATAAATTCATAAACTTCAAGACCGTTTTGCAATGCTTCCGATGCCAGGCTTTTGGACACACCTCAACAAATTGTTTTAAGCAGCCTCGATGTGTCAAGTGCGCTGCCGACCACATTACATCGGATTGTAAGAAGTCTCCGGATACTCCTGCGAAGTGTTGTAACTGCCAAGGGGATTGTCCGGCCAGCTACACTAAGTGTCCAGCATATCTGAAATTTGTTAACAAAAGAACAGCCAAACCTGCTCCGAATAATTATTCTAACATTTTGCATAAGTCGGATAGATTGCATGAGAGAGCTCCCGTAAAGCTCCTTAAATCCTCACATTTTCCAGAAGATGCTAATTCAATTATTCGGCCGGCTATTGATTCTAATACGAGTGTCTCTAAATCTGCTTTTGTTCCTTCTCGCTCTCCGCGTAGATCGTACGCCGAGGCTGTACGAAACGTAAACATTAACAACTCGGTATCAGACAATGATCACGCATATACTGACAATGTTAGTGAGTTATTCGCGGAGATAAATAAACTCAATCGACTTGTTGATGTTCCCAATATGTTGAAAGTCATAGCTTTTGAATATTAAACTTGCCTCTTGCCATGATGGTATGAGTAAATTACAGGCGTTTATTGAAGCGGCGGGTTTGATTCGTTAGCCTTCAACTCTCAATCGTTGGCTAATTTAAAGATATGCTTGTGGAACGCCACAACCCAGATAGCCAAGTTGCCTTCAGGTTGCTGTCAATTTGCTTAAAATTGCTTTGCTTAAGTTGCCTTCAATATTGAGGAAAGCGGCTTCCGATTTTGCTTATTGGATTGCCGATTGTTATTGCCCCCAATGGTTATGAGCAACTTGATGACAACAGTTGCCCTCTTATGAACAAAAGGTATAATAGGTTGTTGGAAACCACAGGGCAACATGACGGAAACAATTTCTTAATTCAACAAGTTGCCAAAAACCTGACAGCATTTTTAAGGAAACCGTTGCCGTTAAAAGAAATAAAAGAAATAGTTAAATTTCTATTCTAACATAGGCCTAGTTTACACCGGACCGTTTGATACGCGTACCAAGTACTATATCCGTATCAAATCCGTATCAAATCTCGGGTTATCCCGGTGTAAACCGAAATTTAATACGAATTTGATACGGATACAGTACTTGGTACGCGTATCAAACGGTCCGGTGTAAACTAGGCCATATTTTAAATTATATTTATATTAAAATATTTCAATAATAAATAATGTATAATTAAAAGATTGTTGGATTTATTGGCAATCGAAAAACAATGATCTCATATAATACTTGTGTAATTCAAAATTAAACTATATAATTCTACTGTAAACATTATATTAGGTGCATTTCATAATTTGGAATAATATATTTTATTCTGAGAAAATAAAAAAATTATATGTATAAAATATAGAAAGAAAGCAAAAAAGAAGGAAAAATAAATCTTACATACTTAAAATAAATTTGTATGTTGAAATGTTACAAAATAACATATATCTCAACATATGTTTAATCTTCCTTTATATATTTACAAAAGTAGTTTTACACAAAAGAGAGATAATACGACACTTTTTAGATCTTATTATAGAAAGCAAAATGGAAATAAAGTTATGAATTATAACAAATAAAATAGAGAAAGTAACTTCATGTATTGTGTATAAACTATCACACACACACACACACACACACACACACACACACACACACACACACATATGTTGAGACATATGTTATTTTGTAACATTTCAACATACTTTATTTTAAGTATGTAAGATTTATCTTTCCTTCTTTTTTGCTTTCTTTCTATATTCTATACAATAATTTTTTTTATTTTCTCAGAATAAAATATATTATTCCAAATTATAAAATGCATCTAATATAATGTTTACAGTGGAATTATATAGTTTAATTTTGAATTACACATATCTTTGCAAATTGCATCGCGAAATGAGAGACAAGTTGCTATACAAGTTTGCTGTACAAGTTATCGAGAATATCACAGTAGTAACGTATAATGATAAGTCGGACATAGTTAACTAATTTTATAATTTAAAAAATGTTTCAAAATAGCTTATCTTTTATAATAAAAAAAAGATATGATATTATTACACAATAGAAAAAGCAATATGTTATATTCATCAATGTTTCTTGTATGCTAAAAGGTATATGTGTTCAAATACATTTAAATCATCTATATCGTAACGGAAATCTATAATCTACTTATATTTTACGAGAAAGGATTAATTAAATTCTTATAAAAAATTACTTATTTATAAGAAAAATATTTATTATTTATTTATTTATGTTTAAACTTCTGTCATTAAGTTGCATCGAAATATGTCGAATAATACAAAACAGAAAACTAAATACATTTGCAGTAATGTCATGTATGTTAACAAAAATTAATACTAAAAAAATGTTTAAATTTGTGATATCATAAACGTTACTTATAAATATCACAAAACAAAAAAGAACAAAAATTGAACTTATTAATGACATAGACCATAGACTGTTATAAAAAAATATTTATGAAAACCTTAAGATAAAAAATGTTCCGAAATAGCTTATCTTATATAATAAAAAAAAAGATATCGATATCACACAATAGAAAAAGCAATATGTTATATTCACTTATAGACTTATAGTACCACCTACTATCGATTGTATGCTTTCTGTACTCAAGCTTAAGATATATTCGGCGCTTTCTATATCTAAGGAAGTCAACAGAGTAACTGGTACATCATTAGCGGACGGCTCGTCTAGTAAATCTATGGAATCCGTACACTGAGAAAAAAATATTGTTGAATCAAAAAAAAAATTACTTGTTTCAATTAAACGTCGACGTCACGGGCTGCCACAAACATCATTTAGTTAGTTTAACATAATTTGTGGTTGAATTTTAATACAACACATTTTCTTAAAAGAAAAATACATGATTTTTGAATTAATGAAACATAATGATAATGTAAATACCATACGAAGTTGATTCAACATGAATTTAAAATAAAACAGTATTATACAGTGTTTACATAAATTACATAAGAAGTTGATCCAACAAGAATTTTAATTGAAACATTATATGTATTATTCATACGAATTCCATACAAAATTGATCAAACAAGATTTAAAAATAAAACAATAATGTGCATTACTCACATGAATTCCATTTCGACTTAATCGAACAAAAAATTTAAATAAAACAATGTAATGCATTACTCGTACAAATTTCATATAGAGTTGATCCTACAAGATTTTTAAATGAAACACTAATATGCATTACTCACATGAATTCCATTTGGAATTGATGCAACAAAAATTTTAAATAAAACAGTGTAATGCATTGGTGGGGTAGGTTGTCAGGAGTGAGCTCTAACTGACGAGCTTGAATTGAATGCTGGAGAAGACCCGCTGAGCTGCCCTAGATATAAGGGTCGATGTCGAATCTTCCTTACGAGAGAAAATACCGGCGATGCGCCGCGTAGCGGGCGCGAGCCGAACTCTCTTGACAAAATCTCAGAACAAAAATCTCAATTGACGTCATATTTAATCAAATTAATAAAATGATGTACTTGTATTGATAATATCAAAATTGATGTATAATGTTAAATATTACTAATTATTTTATGTGATTGAATCGACAGAAAATTTAGTTGAATAGGCTGAATTTATTCAATTCCATAATAAAAATTTAATAACTTTATATTTAATTAAAGTAAGTACTTATTTAATCAAAATAAGTACTTATGTTGTAGAAGAAAGCAAATATATAATTGACATAACTGACATAATGAATTTTTCAAATATTTCTCGCTATTGAAAGAAAGATCTCAATTGATGAAATAAAAGCATGGTATATTAATTTGATTAATAATATTATTGAATTAATAAAATGAATTCTAATTAGATTTATATTGTTGCTTCAACATATTTTTGTTTTTCGTGCAACCAAAAATATAATTAAATTAATAGTATTTATTCAATTACATAACACAAATTGATTAACTTTATATTTAATCAAAGTAAATATTTATTTGTTTAAGATAAGTAAATATAAAATTGGGACAATAACATTTTTCAACTGTTCTATGTTATTAAGAGAAAGATTTTAATTAATAAATCAAAATCATGGAATATCAATATGATAATCAATGTTATTGAATCAATAAAATCAATTTCAACTACACTGATTTTGTTGATTCAACAATATTTTTTTCTCAGTGTAGAGTGTGGCACTAAATTGCATTGCGTATGTACAAGCTTATTGCAAACTTCGTCAATGGATCTACGTCGTTTGGGCGTATAAACCTTGACGCATTTTCCTACCGTGCTAGGAACATCTGTGCTACTCCCGGAACAGCGCTCCAAGTCGTTTTCGACTTGTGGAAGGCAAGATTGCGACAGTGTAGAAGTTCAATTTTTCTTGTATGCTAAAAGGTATATGCGTTCAAATACATTTAAATCATCTATACGTAACGGAAATCTATAATGTACTTATATATATTACGTGTATATTTGAAACTCACTAAAAAGACATGTTTATTAATCATCAAAATTTGATGAGTGCTCGCTGCTGTCATCGCTACTCGCTGCGCTCTGGCTTGACGCGAGACACTACCGTGTCTCTTGAAAAAAGACATGTTTATTAATCATCAAAATTTGATGAGTGCTCGCTGCTGTCATCGCTATCATTCAGATCCAAGTGTTCAATGTTGTTATTGTTTTCATTTTCTGGTTGATTTCTGTCACTCTCGTGGTTGCCAACTTCTTCATTGTATAACGCATCTGCAGCGGCCTCTAAGTTTCTTCGGTTCCCTTGTATACTTGGGTTCCTACCCCTGGCATTCCGGATTTGTTGTTTCGCTACTTTCAAGGATCCGACAACCGCTCTTTGGAATTCTTCCCTGGTTGGTTTGGTGTAGTACTGATTCGACGCTACGGCTTCTGTAAAATAATACGTTATTTAGTATCATAATCAATTAATATTGTAATGACAGCAGAGTAACAAATATTCTTACGGTAAATCGCTTGGCATAAAACTGTATTATAGAATGGGACTTTATTAGCATTAACTCCCCACCACGTTAATCGTTCGGCCACTTGCGTCGTTATGGCCTCCTTCATGCATTGATGCACGCTATCTTTTAATGTTATGCAGTTCAAGAATTTGAAGTAGCGTACCTATATAAATACGAATTATTATATAATACGTGACTGGAATATACGTTAATAAAGCAATTTTTTAATTAAACATGTACATTAAATATAAATTAATTCGATCAATACTTACAGTTTCATCGTAGGCAGCGTTGTCTTTCGCAAACATTTGTATTGCTTCTATTGTCGAAAATGGAAGGACTTGCGGCTTCGTGGGAATTGCATTAACGACATTGGAATCGATTTTTCGCTCTATTGAATCCAATCGTTCATTTATTAGTCTGAAATAATTGCAATTATTAAAAAATGTCGCGATGCAATATTCAACAGTAACAGTCCAACCCATTTGTTGTTTTAATATTTCATATTTATCGAAATTTTTAAGTAGACTGATTTTTCCAAACAAATGTACATTTTTCCCAGAACACGCCAGAAATGAGAAATATAATAGATTAAGAGAAGATTCAAATTGAGAAATGTTTTTCACAAAAATAATTATATAACATATCAACATATATTAAAATAAAGTATAATTTGAAGCATGTATTTATATGAAGCCAACAAATAAACGGTACAACAGTTTCACAGATGAGTTAACATTCAAATGACGAAACATTTCACCTTTTAGTCTGTCAATAAGTGCTTGATAATGTCTCAGGAAACTCCGGATCCCAAAAACCTTTAAAAAGATTATATTTAGTATATATAACATACAAAAGTGATGATAAAATAAAATTTTATACCTTCTGGTGTATTTGGTCGCTCATATTTGCGTCGATGTCGCGAGCACTGATTTTTCCGTTTTGTAATTCTTCTTTTGACAATGACAAATTGTTATAATACTGAAAATCAAATCATGAATTACTTTTTTATAAGAAAAATATTTCTACATTTATTTCTATATTTATGTTTATATTTATATTTATTTATATTTATTTATACTTATTTATATTGTTTTTTTATTCATATATCTATACTGTTAATATTGCATTACTTCTCTGCATTCCCAGCAATTCTAGCCTTTTAACTTTGCTCTGTCAGCTTTACGTCGCATGTTAAGCTGCTCTGAAATGTCCTTTCTTTTTGACCATCTGTAAATAATGTTTTCATTAGATATATAAAAGCAACTTATACACACATACATTATTACAATTATTAAGTGATATTTACACATTAAACTTATTTAATAACATCTTTTTTTTTGGTGGCTTGTTTTTTGTGTTATCCAAATTAAAATTATCCATTTTATTTGCAGGCAGATAAAAAGTTTCGTCTTTGATATCGGTCTTGTTATGCATTTTTATTGGTGAAAGATAACTTATGTTAACTTTATCTTTCAATGTATTAACATTTTCCATTTACATAGAAGTATGTTTAGGCGAAGGACATAACCCAAAATCTATATGTTTTGCAGTTTTCCTCTTGAGTTTTAACCACTGTTTGTCTTTAGACGCTTTAGACGTAACACTTTGCATAGGACTGACTTCTATCACATCTTCGGAAATTTTACTAGTGTTGTTCACTAGTGTTGTAGCACTATTTTCAGTTACACTTGCATTTGCATTATTATTCTTGACTGGATAAAATGCAAATCGAGATTGTTTCAATCTCTTCCTTAGATATGGTCTAGAGTCGAGTATTGATGGACTTGGTGGATTATTTTCATCGGTATTTATGTGCAAAGATTGATATGCATCTGATGAGCTAAATTCCGTATCGAAACCTAATTCCAATAATGGGCTACTATTGCTTTCTTGCACATTAGCGTTATTCAAGTGTTGTGACGTCGCTTCATCCTTTGTTTTTGTACAAGGTATATTAATTGCCATTTGGGATGAAAAATGGCTACAAAATCACATATACACATACAATAATTAATCGATGAATTAAAATATGTATACATGACATAAATAATACCGAAATTGGCTTGTATTCCAGAGAGTCGATTGTGTATTTCAAAACTTAGTAAAAATTACAAAAGTGAGCGAATTCACCACGTGTTAACCAAAGAAATTATAAATATTATAGTAAATTCACTCACTTTTGTAATATACATAAAGTGTACGTTTAATATAAACGGGTTAAATCACGAAATGCTCAATATTTTTTATTGTACTATTTGGTAAAATATGTATTGGGCATATTTTATTAGTCGACATATTTGCATTTTACTTTAAAGATTAGAGATTAAACAACAGTTTTAACATGCACCAGTGCGCACTAGTGCGTCCAATCGAATTCGCTATAAGAAAAGATTCAAATTGAGAAATATTTTCAAAATATATAACATCAACATATTTTAAAATAAAGTATAATTTAAAGCATATATTTATTTGAAGTCAATCAGAATATCGAAATGATTATGAATATTCAAAATATATCAGTTGTTCTTACTTTTGTAAGTGTACTCAGAATCAAAAGAGAATAAATTTTCATTACTTGTTTAGTTATATTTTCTAAATTACATTTTACATATTCTTTCTTAAGAACTCAACAAACTCGTAAAGTTTAAAAACTTTCATGAGCTATTTATTAACAACTTTTAAAGAAAACAAATGTATATCCTTTAAAAAAAGTTATTATCTACTTTCAATGTTAAAGTAGTTGTCTTGAAAATCACAATCCACAAGAGAAGTTTGAAAATTTAACTGTATATTAATAAATGTGAGATCTACACATTTGTGCAATTTAAAAGTTATTGACCGTCCCAAACCTGAGATAATCGCTATCAAAAATTGCACTTTTCCTTTGTATTGCATATAAAGCGTATAAAAATCTGGTATTTTTATTTTTTACATTTAGAACAAACCACAACACAGTGATGAAAAACGAATATGTAGTAGAAGAGCACTTTAGGAATACTAGTAAAAAAAACCAAAATTATTGACCATTTAGATATAGAAATACAATAATAAATAGACCTCGATTTTTACGATTATTCGACGTAAAGAAGCGACTGGAGGACAAAAATAACAGAATAGTCTTTTGTTTTGTGTGTAAGGGACAGAACTATCCAAAAGTTTTCAGCCTGTAACTATAAATAATCGGATGTTTTCACGTTAATTTAGAGTATAAAATTTTGGATTGGACTGTCGCGAGACAACTACCTTAACAGTATGTTGATATAATTAAAAAAAAAATACTACTTACTGCATTTCACGCTGTAAGTCGCGAAGTACTTCAATAACTTGCTGTGTTTCGTTTCCTTCTCTTGCGTTATTTTCCAATTGTATTTCATGTGTCGGTGTATTTTGAACAATTGGTACTGCATTTCCTAATTCTTGTATGTCATTCGATTCTTCCATTAATACATTTGCATTGGCAACATTTGCAACAGGTTGCCCGTGACTTGGTTGTAAATTGTGTAAGAGTAACATTTCATTCTCCAGGGGTAGAATATTATTTGGCTGAATGGTTGATGGTGCTATTTTTGGTGTATTTTTCGAAACTCTGTTATGTTTCATGTGATTCTCCATTATATTCACGTTTGGTTCATGAGTTAACACGATGAAAACTGTTTTCATTAATGGATTGTTGTGGTGGCATACTAGTTGCATTACTCGCATTAAACGAATGAAAATCATCAGCAATCTGTCGCTGCATATTTTTAGTAAAATTGTCTGTTGTGTGTTGTCTAATATCATTAGAAACATTCCGTCCAGTAAGAGGTATTGGATGGTACAGTGATCGATTATGTATTTGATTATGTATTTGCATTTTCGGTCCGTGTTTCCGAAGTAAATGTATTTTGGTTGGTTTGATCGTACATAATGCGCGCCTTTGTAACCGTACATCTTGAATCGTTATTAGAATTTGAATTATATGTCAAATTTTCATAATTCATAGTATTGCGGATATCTTGCAAAGTAGCTGAAACTTTTTTCTTTGTTTTCTCTTCATTAATAAGCTTAGGTTTTCTACGCTTCACATTTTCTTTGCTCGATGTGGTTGCGTATCGATAAGGCTTTTTCGCTGATCTTTTTGGACGGTAAGTGGTTCTGAAAAAACAAAAAATAATCTGAACGTTAATATTGTAAGGATTTACATAAAGTAGCAAGTATGATACTGTTGTAACTGTAGATCGAAAATTCCCACGTCACTGTATTATTTTAACATGCTTTGACCGCAACATTTTATTCATTACTCTAAAGATTTGATCAATCAATGTATCGAAATTTTGCGAAAAACGTTTACTGACTCTGACGAGCATACAGACTCAAAGTCGAAAATAATAATCGTTTTATAAAAATCTGAGACGTACAATGTACAGGACTTATTTCAAAGTTAACAAATAATGACATACTTCAGAATCATATTCTCGTGTAGAAAGTAAAAAAATGTATTTTTTTCTTTGTACACTTGTGAATAACAGATTTATTCACAATTTACGTGTTACATTACAGGAGTTGAAATACAACGTGAAAATGCATGCGTCGTGAAAAGTATAAATTCTACAATTACAAACTTTCAAATACTTGAAGATAGTCGATGTGAGGATACGTGACGCAAAAAATGTTTACAATCACTTTTGATAGCAAAGTAATGTTCATTGTTATTATTTACATAAATATATTACGCAGACTTTATAGTATACCAACAGTAACAAAATCAATAGTTTTACAATCAATTAGAGAAAACGCTTTCTAAGGTCAGGACTGAATCTTGGCTGCCTAATAATATTATTTGCGTAAATTTTATGCACAATTCTTAGTCCCAGAAAACTACACGCCGTTACTAACGGTGAAACGCAGGCTTAACTAAAGCCAGAACAGTGCAATCACATTTTTTAATTAATTATCAATTTACACTAACACAAATCATTAGAATATTAGAAATATACGATAAGAGAAGTACGAATGTATAGGATAGATGACACTCTTGAGATCTTTCAAGACCGTTAGTAGCGGGGGGGGGGGGGGGGTTTCCTAAGGCTAAAAATTGTGCATAAAAATCACGCGAATAATGTATTAGGCAACCAAGATTCAGTCCTGACCGTAAAAGGCATTTTCTTTAATTAATTGTACATCATATCGCGTTCCTGTTTTACTTATTATAAATTGTTTTGTTTGTTATTATTGCATTACTGCAACGACAAATTCGTGTTTTACCATTTTATTTTGCATTACTTCGTTGCTAGAGAGACAAGTCCAATAAGGCATTTTAAAACATTTAGCTTTGATATTTTCTAATGGAATAATATTATAATCATGAGCTAATTCAGAACACTTGTAAATACCGACTGAGGATGAGCTGATGCCAATACTATAAAAATCTGCTACTTGCAGAAATTTCTTAACGACAATGAAATAATTATTTTCATATTGTAAAATATTTTTTACGCAGCATATACTTGAGTCTGATAAAATACAACAATTGTCGCGTACACAAACGCCAATTGTCATATCCGGAGTTTTTAACAATTTGTATTGGTCATACGTTCTAAAATTATTGTCAGTGTAAGGTAATGGACCTTGTTCGTGTTTTTTCCACACTTTAATATAATTATGTTGTACAATAGTTCTTTTTTTGCACTGCTCTTGCTCTGCACGTCTTGCAGCAATTTGCTGCAAGGAAAGATGTGGTTTTCTACACATTCTTCTGAAATAAATCATATTGTTTTCGTATGGAAATGCTGAGTAACTATCTAAAGGGCCAAATCGGAGTACATCTTCAACTAAATGTAGAATTCCATGAATATTGTATGATAAAAAAGTTGATCCATAAATGTCATCACAAAGTAACACAAATTTTTTGATAGCCATTTCGAAAAAAACAAGATTTCTTTTTGTATTATATACCGACGATACTAAAATGCGCATGGAGATGTGGAAAAGCAAAAAATGATCATATACATAATCTTTAAGAACTCCTTTGAAACATACTACTCCAACATATAACATAATTAAACGCCACTGGGTGGCTTTGAATTGATCACAGTCATCAAGCGATTCAACGTGGCGTGCAAATTCTCGTGGGCAGTACTTTGACAGAACCTTCAATCAATTTGAAATAATTTGGATTTGACTCCCTGTTAATTTAGTGTTTTTTGTATAAGTTCCGCGTAACCATGTTAAAATTTAATTTTTTCATTACTCCTAGGCAACACATATGCATATATTCGAAAACAACATCTTTGACCATATCAAAGGGTAAATGAGATAATGGACTTGAGCATTTATGATGCTCCTCATCTATTTGTCGTCTGTAATCTTCATTTGTGCGATGCCTATGCTCAATACCTCTAAGTACCATATACCTTCCAATAGTAAACTCGTGAACTGTACATTTTGAGCATGGACAGGAAGAACGGTGACTTTTATGCCCTAAAATAAACGCTCTAGCTGGCGCATCTGCGATAAAGCATCGCAATTTTATTGAGAATTTTCTATTTTTAAAGATAATACCACCCTCATTAAAAATCTCATGTAAATCTGAGTTACAATACTGGAAAAACTCTTGTGAACTATTAGGTTTTTTGGACCTTTGTACACCCCTATAGTTTCTGGAATAGATTTTGGAATATTAGCAATTCTGCACTGAATTGGCCAGATGTGTTTTCCACTTCTGTGTAATTGTGCGCCATCCGTACTAATGTCAATTTCGAGAACTTCTGGAATTGATGAAAAATTTATCTGTTCAAGGGTTCGGGCTAGGCATTTTTTAACCCCAAAATGTAAATATTCTCCTGGCTCAATTTTATGTAAAATTGGGCGAATTCGTGGTGTAACGAGCAATGTTCGTATATCTTTAGGTAGAAATGTGAAGCAATTATAAGTTCTTAGAACAGTTAAAATACTGTTACCAAGAACGTGATTTGCATTAACTAAAACAGCTGCTAAGTTTTCCTGAAAAATTGCTTCATCACTTCTATTTATAACGTCTACTCTACCTACGTTGTTTGTACATAAAAAAAATTCTTCATTTGGAGGAAGCCCAGTGAGAAATGATATATTGGATCGACGTCGATTCGATATCGATTCTATCAGATCTCATCGATGCGGTTCTGTCAGGTTGTTGAACATCGATAGTTTCAAATATTTCGAGGTTATTTCGATGTTACGATAACTTTGCAAACAATCTGTTGGTAGTATGTAGCAATATAATATAATACTTTCTTTCAAGATTTTTAATGTTTTTCATGTTTGTCCATTATCAACGATTCGATATCGATTCGACTTATGAGATAAAAAGAACTAAATTGTTTCCTGAATCAAAGAAAACTGAAAATTATTGTGTTTTAAATTACATTAACTAAGTATATATATATATATATATATATATATATATATATATATATATCCTCTTTTAAACAAGTATATATGATACATACATACATACACACACACACACACACACACACACACACACACATATATATTATAAACATTTAAAATATATTATTATAAAATATATTTTAATGTATGCGCGGTATGCGCGGCAGCGTCCGCAGCTGAGTCGAGGGTCGGTCTCTCGCTTGTTCCTAATGCGGCTTCCAGTGCACCGTGCGAGTTTAGAATTACTCATATTTAGAACCTCCAAACCGTCCAGGTCTCTTTATTTGTCAGCTTAGTGACTCTCGTAAGCTCGCTCTCCATTTTGCTGGTTACTTGTTTCCACTATTGCACAAGGCAGGAGATAACCTGAAAATTCGGCGTCACAATATAATCACGATTCTACTGACCACGATACACTTCTCTCCAGAAATATTTATCACACGTTGTCCCTGGGCCCATAATCTGTTGGGATTCGCTGGGTTTATTGATTTTCCACTCGGGATGTGCGATGAAATAAATGATTTATTCAGTAGAAGAACATTTCAGTATTAACGTGTTTCGCGATATATTATATGTGTCAATAAAGTAACATAGAGAAATAAAAAGAACTTGGGGAGGTTGGCAGCCTGCGTTCGGATAGGAATATATGTAACAGTAAGGTCGGTAAAGACAATTTCTCCAATAAAATATTATTGTAATTCTGATATTTTAAAGCACAATTTAAAATGTTAAAATTTAAAATATCAAAAAGTTGATTCTAAAGTTTTAGTAATAAATGATGTAATACTTATATTACAAACTTTATAACAGAATGTTTTTTTTTGTACGAAAGAATACATTCTTATGATTTATACCATAAATCGTAAAAATATTTTCACCGCAGGAATTTAAATATCCCTTATCTCCGCGAAAAAAGGAACGAGAGCTACTTCGTTCGTAGAAATCACGACATCCACACATCCACATCTCTCTCTCCCTCGTCTTTCCCCGGCCTCCGTTTTGCTACCCGTCATAATTTTCGCCGGAGTATAAAAACGCCGAGCATCTCTCTGCGGCATCCAGACGCGGGACGCGCGGATGCGCGTTGCCGATATAAAACGCAAATTTCGGAAGAGACTAACGCGGGAAGGCGGGGAACGGCGAGAGATGAAAGAGGCGCGGCGGTAATTATCCTGCGAGTTATTCTCATCGCGGTGGTATTACAAGAATCGCTGCCAGAACAGCAGCTGCTCTCGCACGCGGTTGGTTGCATTCCCGGCTCCAGGCTGCAGTTCCTGTTCGCGTGTGGCAGCGCGCCCACGCTCGACCTCTCGTACCATGATCTAATAAAAAAAAAATAAAAAGATAACATAAAAGAGAATTATACAAAGTTATTTTTAATGATAAATACCTAAGTAAAACTTTTCCGGCATGTGATTCCTCGATTTCAACAGTAAGCATCGTACATAACACGAATATCATCGTGAACGTCATTCAAAGAATTGCACGTGTCGAAAAATCCAGTAATACGTGCCCAATCTAGCAAACCCGATCATTTATCTTCTCATTTCTCACAAAAATTAAAGGAACACTAAATTTATCTTTAAAAATAGGTAAAATTCAAGCAGCTGTAACTTTGTTAAAAATAAACGAAATTTAAATTTTAAAAAAGGATTTTAAAGCTTGAAATCTCTACTTTCGAAAGGTTACTATTATTTTTTAATTTCTGTGAGTTTGATAATTTTTACATATAAAAAACTACGAGCTGGACGAAATAGAAAATTTTTCTCTCACTTTGTAGGCCTGTCATGTGCACAAAAAAAAATATGCGAAAATTTTCGACTTCCTAATATGAAAGCTTGAAGTTTTCCTTGCAAAATCTCTTTTTACGATGATTTTTTTAAGAGAGTTATGAGCAATCAAAGTCAAAATGCTCATTTCTTATTCAATCCACGATAACTCAGCAACAAAAAATCGTAGAATAGTATAGTAGCTGCGTTGTGCATATATATGTTGTTATATTAGTTTAAGGTTATATTATGTATCATTATATTAGTTATGTATTCATTATGTATTCATTGTGCATCATTAATACATTCCAGTGCGAACTTAGTGGTGCAATAATTATAATTTAGTAGCTGCTAGTTTAAGGTTATATTATGTATCAGTATCACAAGCCTACACACAAGCGGTTACCTCGAATTATATTAGGTGCCTTCAAATTTACTTTAAGTTACTTCTTGCTCATGCTTTTTCTTTTCTTTTGTTGTACTTTAGTATACGTGCACATAACGCGTTACCCATCAGAAATTTTCGTGGACATGGCTACGTAGTTCAATGTGCACGTTTTGTGCACATAGAGGCGCTCATGGACGGGGACCACCTAAAACGCGGGCATGACCACTCTCATCCTTCTCTCTGTTTCTACATTGTCCCCGCAGTCTATTGATCGCACAAATGTTTCGGAGGTGCAATCTCGTCAGGCAACTTCGTGGTGCGTCGACGGAGGCTGCTGCAGTCGCGGAGACGCCGTCTCGGGTAAGCGTCGTCGCATCTATCGATGTGGTATATTTGATATTTTGTGCATCAGGCGTTATCGAGGCGATTTAACAAACCTGTCTCCGTTTATTACAGTTGCAGCGGCTCAGAGCCAAGTTACGGGACGATGAGCAACAGGGGATACTCACAGACACGTTTGGACGCAGGCACACGTATATCTCAGGATTTCCCTCACGGAGCGTTGCAACCTTCGCTGTGAGTCTTCCTCAAACTCGTACAAAGTGTTGCACGAGAGTTCTCTTGCTTGAATTTGACGACCATTCGTTAAAATATTTGAAATCGAAACACAGAGTAAACATATCAAAATACATTTGTTTTGAAATGAATAACTGAAGCGTTTATAATTATGAAAGTATTTATCTTTAATTTAAATGCGTTTACACAATGGTGAACGTTGGTCAAAGTTTATATACTAGACTTAGGCTTATTGCTATGAAATGTCATGTTTTTTTATCGTTGCAGGTACATGTTGCATGCCTGCGGAAAGCGTCAAATTAACCAAGAAAGAAGGTATTCTAAAAACGGAGGAGATAATACAAATCGCCGATCCTTTTGTCAAAGAAGGTGTGCGCAAAATACGTTTGACCGGCGGCGAGCCCACAGTTCATAAGGACATCATTGACATCGTCGGTAAAGTCTATTTCTCAATAGTAAACTGTGATTAATTAACTTAACATTGCAAAGTTGTTTCAGTTTTCAAAATCTGTTTGTGTATGATTTTGCGTTTTAGGACAACTGCAGTTGAAGCAATTGAGAGATCTGGAGCAGGTTGCGATTACAACTAATGGGTTGACTTTAACACGTCAACTGCCAGCGAGATTGGATGCGCTCAACATATCGTTAGACACTCTCAAAGAGGAGCGTTTTGAGTTGTTTACTCGCAGGAAGGGCTGGGCAAGAGTTGTGGCTTCCATAGATCTTGCTGTTCAGCTTGGTTATGATCCCGTGAACGCGGGTGTTTGACGAAGGACTGCGAATAGAGAGCGATTGCTTGGATCGGACGGTGGTGGGCAGGTCGCTCAATTAGATCGGGCGCGGAGCGGCGCGTCAATTAAATCGAGAGTGCGAAGTGAACGATGGCCCCATTTCACGGCATGGCCCTGCTGCTCCTGGGAATCGGATACCTGTTACACGCGGAACCACTTCACAGCGAACGCGGCATCGGTAAAGCCCCTTGCACAATGCCAGGCAACAGGCAATAGGAACAGGAAATAACCAAAAAATCGTTAATTACAACTTAAAAAATTCGAATGCTATGATTGGTAGGCAACAGGCAATAAGCACAAAATTTCCAACGTGACGGAAACTCTGTGTCTATTGCCTGTGTCACTGTTTATTCTGCATTTATACATAATTTCTGATTTCTATTCCCTGTTCCTATTGCCTGTTGCCTGGCATTGTGCAAGGGGCTTAAATGTCCCGTGGATCTTCTCCGCCCTCGTCCCCACCTCCGGAGAACCCTTTTCCGGTCCCGGACCATTTTAGGTTTTCTGTGCAAAAAAATTAGTAACCACTTTTTTTTTAATCGCTTTATTTAAATAACATATTAAAAATAGAGAACAATATCGGCAGGGCTAAAAAAGTTATTCAAGGTCAAAGGTCACGAAAATCAGTTTTTTGCGAAAATCTCGTTTTGTATGGCTCGGAGGTCAATTAAGGTGGTTACAAAAAAGAAAGATCATGAAATTCTCTACAAAAATGGTTCTACTTCTGCAGCTTGATATAAATCAGGACAATTTCAAAGATTTTTCACGGTTATTGTAAATTTCTTTAATAACACCAAAAAAAACCGCTCATAATACAGGCTTCGGGCGATGCAACTGAAATTAATGATGCCGAAACTGCTAGTTTATTTAATTTCGATTCGAATAATAATTTCGAATATTAAAACAAAGCAATTATTTAATAAACTTGCCAAATTAATAATTTCGTTTAATAAGTGTTTAACAAATTCAGCAGTAATTTATTCCTCGACTATATTTATAAAGGTATGCACTACGTTTCGAGCCCTTTTCATTATGTTATTTTTATTTATTTTTATACTTTGCTTTATATTGTACCTCGTTTTAGACCGCACTTGAAAAGGGCTCGAACCAGGAGCCGAAACGTAGTGCATAGCTTTGTACATATTGCCAGTTAGTCGAGAAATAAATTAATTATTGCTGTTTAATGCTGGCGGTTTATTTTCTATATTTAATAAACATTCACAACATATTATGATTAATTAACCCTCTATTTTCATATGTAGGTCTGTACTGCAGAATATCAATAAAAATCAATAAACACAAAATTAAACAATTAGCGAATTCCAAATCGTCAAAACTTTTTCCCGGGTATAATTGATTTAAAAAATGAATCTAAAAAAGTTTCTTCTGTCATACTTAATTCAAAAAGTCGGAGTATGAAATATTTAACTTTGAGGATTCGAATTTTTCGAGGAATAATCGGTTGTCAATTGCCAACACGTAGTTTATGTTTATTTCAGCGCTCTCTCATCGCAACGACGACACGGGCAAAGGGGAGAAGTCGTGTCATTGTGATCCAAGAAAAACCTATATTTCTGAGGAAATCCAGGACATCCAGGACAACGTGACGGTGGCTGAAGGGAAGGTCGCCGTCCTGTTATGTCGTGTTAGAAACCGAGGAAACAAAACTGTGAGTCTCACTGAACATCCCCCTACCCGAGTCCTGCTTGATCTCATCGATCTCAAAAGTAGCTCGCGTGTCTGCGATAACTTAATGTGCTCGCGCAACCCTTTCGCTGCTGGCAAGTCAAGCGTAGCGTGTTCATTAGTGTTCATTTAGATTCGATAGAGTTTAAAAAACGGGGGTTTTTCGCACGACGATATCATCATAATTCGTCGTAATTTTTTTGCAGATAAAAAGGTGGAGAGGTCTGAAAAAAAGTGAAAGCATCAGCGTTTTCGTATTCATGAACCAGTGCCAAAAAGTCAAAATCGATATTCTTATCGCTCCGGGCGGCTCCTTTAAAAATGAATCCCCGTTACGACAACTATGCAGCCATAAAAGGAGGAACGTCCGCTTCCTCCAGGTCCTCGATTTTCCCGAGTCTAGAATCCTCCATTTTTCTAACGTTTCAAAATGTTTGAAATGGAATCCAAATTTTCCCCTTTGGACTTGTTAATTACGTCTTTGTATCTCTAAATTCTCTCGGGTCTCGACAAGATCGAAAACTTCATTATAATGCGAGGTGAGGGACGAGCGCGCGCGCGGATGGGTTGAAACAGTAAGCAGCAGCAGCGAAGGGGTTGAGGGCAAACTGCAATTACCTATGCCTCATTCGTAGCACCTCGCGCGTGTATGTGTGACCCAGGTGATTTGGACCAAACAACAACAAATGGAGCCAGACATCCTGACGTACAATTTGAAAGCTTTCACGAGCGACAATAGATTTACGGTAGTCAATTCGGAGACTGACGTCTGGGATCTGAAAATAGTTGCAGTGCAACTACAAGATGAGGGGATTTACAAGTGTCAGGTTAACACTGAACCACCAATAGACAGAGCCGTGACACTAAAAGTGCTAAACGTTACAGGTAAGTTTCCCTGCAACTTGCACGGGGCGAGGCGTCTGTGTGCGCGCGCGCGCGCCTTCGCGAGCTCCATAAATCGCGTTTATAGGCCAGTCAAATTAGACCAAAAAAAGGCTTTTGCTATGAAAGTGATGCGAACTTTTTTATTCCTTTTTAGGCGTGTTGAGGGTGTTTAGAAAAGCTTATTTTTGAGTTGTCGTATCATGAGACCCAGAGCTTTTTGAGGGGGGAAAGGGGGAACTAAAATTTTCGCGGTTTTTTGCATTTATCTCGTTTCGATTAATAGATAGCACTTTTTCGCTCCTGAGAAAGTTGTAGGGCTCGAATAAACGAAGAAAATGAGCGGTGACTCGTTCCGATTCGTCAAAAATTGAGAGTGTTAATTGTTATTATATTAATAATAATTTTTCGTAATATTCCATTGAAAATCTCAATGCGTACTATTTTCTGTCGGCATTACATTAATGATAAAAAGATTTTCAAGTATTTCTGAATATTAAAGTATACAGAATTGAAGAATATTATTAATTGTGTAAACGCGCCGAGTTCCGAACGCTCGGCTCGACACGCGCGACTTCCGGAGGCTCCCCTGGGCTCAATTTTTGACGAATCGGAACGAGTCAACGCTCATTTTCTTCGTTTTTTCAAGCCCTACAACTTTCTCAGGAGCGAAAAAGTGCTATCTATTAATCGAAACGAGATAAATGCAAAAAACCGCGAAAATTTTGGTTCCCCCTCCACCCCTCAAAAAGCTCTGGGTCTCATGATACGACAACTCAAAAATAAGCTTTTCTAAACACCCCCAACACGTCTAAAAAGGAATAAAAAAGTTCGCATCACTTTCATAGCAAAATGTCTAATTTGACTGGCCTATTAAAGATCTCCCCGGGCGTCTTTCGCGGCCAGCAGGAAACCAATTGTTTTAACTTCCTCCCCTTCTTCTCCCTTTCTGACCGTCCTACGGCGATCACGTTTCGTCTCTCGCGTCACAATGACGACGACGACGACAACGATGATTCGCTGAGCTTTTCGAAATGAAGTAGAATCCATTTTCCAAGGTAGAACCCGACGCGGATAGCAATAGGATCTTGCGCGTCGTATTTCGAGTGTAATAAAGCCAATCGCGAACGACGCGCTCTGCTTCGATATTTCACTCTTCTCCTCCTTTCGTCATTATTGCTGTTTCTATCAGATATACAGGCGAGGATCACGGGTTCCCAGGAGTTGTACATCAGGAAGGGTAGCACAGTCCGGCACAATTTTCAATAATGTGACATTAAATAATAATAGATTTGCTTGCTCGTGACATTAAATAGTACATATAATTAACTAATTAATAGACAGGCAATAAGAGTCAGGCGCGGTACATGGAGCGCAAATACTGAAATTCATTAGAGTAACAAATAAAAATGTATATAATATACATATACATATATTCCAAATTAATAGACTGCGCGCCGATTATTTGTCGGACTTAAAACACAGCTATATCGTTGGAAAAATATAATTAACTAACAAATTATCCGACGATAATTTCGATGTTTGGGGGAGATGACCGACCCACTTGCAAACAATTTTTCTCGTTTGTCTTCCTCGGGACAACGCCAACGATCGACGATCCTTAAATCCTCGAGAATCCCTTCGCGCGCAATACTTGTTTTCTCCTACTACTGCTACTACTTTACGACGGGCCGTTAATAAATTTAATGTTCGTTAGCGAGCATCCGAGAAGGATTGACGAGATCGGGACGCGTAAAGATCCGGGGAAGCGACACAAAAGCAACACCTTAGTCGTCCGATGTAATTCTCTTTTCCAGACGAGCATGCCGCTGCTGGCACCGGCCGCGGCGAAGTAAACAGGAGACTCGTCCCGCTCGTCGTAATTTTTTTCGTCGATACGATGTTCCGGTGAGCGACACGCCGCCAATCGGCGAATTTCTCCCGAATTCGCTCCCTGAGGCGTCCGCACGGATGCTCGCTCCGATGGAGAGGGATCGATGACACCGCCCAAGGAGAACAAAAAGGCAAGAAAGAGTCATAATGACATTATTTACATAAAAAGAAAATTATGTACAAAAATTCGAGTAAGTTACCAGCTGTGTTACTAAAACCGAAAGTCTTTTCCATCATCGACGCAGTTAAATTTTCTATGTTGATTAATCTTTTGTTTTTATTTTGCGATTATTTTTATACCGTACACGCTTTGAATTTTTTTTTTTTTTTTTTTAAGTATCCTAGTACGTAAACACGTGCCGCGTCTCGATTTTTCAGAGATATTTTATGGCACATTTGCTCGCGTTCTCTGCATGTTATTTGATTTTTATTGAAATGATGTGATATTTATTTAAATTTACATCGCTTGCTCTCGTCTGTTTACAGTTTGTCGCTCGACGTTGGATCGTGAATAGAGCTGCGCCTAATGTATAATAGAAGACATTGCGACACGTGCGTTTTCAGCCACGTTGCATCATACGCGACGACAAAGTATCCAAACCGCTCACTCGTCGATCTTACCCTCGTTGCAGTTCAAGAGGGACTACCGGACCAACCCGGAAGTTCCGTGAAAACGGCTTGACGAACAATTTATTCGTGTGCTTAATTTTACGCCGTATTCAGAGCTAAATTTGGAAGCCAAAACGTCCCCTTAAACGCAAATGCGTTCGGACGGAGAGACGTGCGTTTGAAAAAGATTAGAAACTGCGCTTTTGCGTGTGCGAACGTTCCCTCGTAGAAAGGGGAAAGCTATACGGAGTTACACGAGACTGAT
>JASTWL010001107.1:0-53804 GCA_035220575.1 Temnothorax rugatulus
CATCATATTCAGTTTAGTTTATAGTCCATGTCGGACGGTCTAGTTCTGTTTCTTGTTCATGACTCTTATTCATTCTTCCGTTTCCGGTTCCGTCGATTCCACGCACAGCTGTTACATACCGAGAATAAAGTCATATATTAATTATCGAATTCTTGTGTCTCTTCACTTGAGTAATCCTAACAGATTATCTTGCCATTCCACAATTGACCTGATTAAGGTAAATAAGTAACAGGTTATGGGCCCAGAGCCGAGGCAGGAAAAGTGAAGTCTTGAGAAAAAACCTATACGAGCGTATAAAGGTTATATCGTACAGAGTTATATCGTCGCGTGCTCTACTATATCGTAATAGGAGCAATGAATAGTTTCAACACTTTCAAAGCCAAAAGCTTGACGGAAAGAATTTCCAGTTATGGAAAATATCAAATGGAGATAATATTCCGATCAGAGGACTATATGTTCGAGATTATCACCGGAACGACACAACGCCCATTGAAAGATGCTCAATTACAAGCCGCATGGGATCAACTGAATGCAAAAGGAATGTTGCTGATAGTCCTCCGGATGGTAAGTACGATCAGCTACAAACGGTTGTAAGTTGCAAGAACAGCACCGGAAATGTGGAATCGCTTAAAACCATACATGAACAGAGTCAGTAATAAACAAATTGCAACTCAAGTCAACAATTTTTTAATATAAAATGTCAGAAACTGGATACGGTTGCTCAACACTTGAGTAAAATTGATTCCCTAGCTCAAGCACTTGGTGATATCGGGAGGCAGGTCACAGAAGTGGACAAAATAGCGAAAGCCTTGGAAGTTTACCTATGAAGTACAATGGTTTCATTACAGCGTGGGATTCCTATGATGAAGGCAAGCAACGTATGATAATTTAGTTGCACGACTGTTAAAAGAAGAAAAGCGTCTAGCGAATCAGAAGATATGGCGGTAGCGTTTGCATCACTGAATACAGGGAAGAACTCGAAGACCCAAAGATCAAAAGGAAATAGTCAGAAGGAAAAGTATTGATAAGAGAAATATAGAATGTTACTATTGCAATAAAAAAGGCCATTACAAATCGGAGTGTCGGAAGAGGCAAGCTAAACAGAAACAGCTGGAGATATAAGCAAAAACATCAAGCACTGGTTGTTGAGCAGAAGAATGTAACTGCAGTCATCAATGAAAGACGATTGGCTAGGAGACAGCGCCGCATCGAAGCATATGTCCTTTAGAAGAGATTGGTTCACCACGTTCAAGAAAACAACGATGGAGCTACTACGTCAGTCCAAATAAGGGATAATACTCACATTGAAGTGGAAGGTTATGGCTCTGTTGAAGTCCTGGCATTAGTCAATGTGAATGGGAGCCACGGACAATTGAAAACGTATTGTATGTACCAAAGATTAAGAAAGAACTTATTTTCTGTGGGTGTTACTACAAGTAAGAATTTAAAGGTTATTTTTCTTAAGGACAGAATGGAAGTCTATAGTAATAGATTAGTAGCTGTAGGTATCAAGCAGGTCAAATCAATGTATAAAATATCATTTAAAACTACAAGCAATATAGAAGCAATGTATCAATTTCAAACTCTTTGTGAAACATGCCAGTACGCGAAACTGCATCGTTTACCCTTTAAAAGGAATCTAGAAGAAAGAGCCTCAAAGTCTGGAGAATATATACACATGGATTTATGTGGCAAGATGTCACATCCTTCAATCAGCGGAGCTTATTATTTTATTTTATTCAAAGATGATTGTACCTCTTATCGGATTGCAAGATTTATCAAGCATAAAAGTGATGCCTTCTCAAAGTTTTGTGAGATCCAGAAATTAATTGAAAAACAAACAGGCAATTATCTTAAAAGAATCAGAAGCGATAGAGGTCTAGAGTTTGATAACAAACAATTCAAACAACACTGCAAGAAACACGGAATCATCCAAGAATATAGTGCTCCATATACTGCAGAGCAAAATGGAAGGATCGAACGAGAAAATAGGACGATAGTGGAAGGAGCTCGTAGTATGCTACTTGCAACTAATCTACAGCCAAGTTTATGGGCTGAGGCAGTTAACACAAGTATTTACTTATTGAATCGACGTCCTCGTGAACTGGATAAGAAGATACCCTATGAATTATGGACGAAGAAAAAGGTTGTCCCGAAGCATCTCAGAAGATTTGGTTCCGAATGCTACATTCACGTCCCGAAGCAGTTTAGATCAAAGTTCGAGAGTAAATCGAAAAAGATGATACTAGTGGGATACGATAATGATAGCTCGAATTATAGAGTAATGAATCTGAAGAGTCGACAAATAACAATAACAAGAGATGTCATCTTCAACAAAAAAGGCAGTAAGCAATCCACAAACTGAAGAATATAAGCATGCAATATTTTCGATCAAAGACATAGAACATCAAGAAGTTTTTGGACATACAGAGATTGATCCGGCAGAAGAAGACAATAATCAAGATGTTCGCGATAATCCAGACAACACTAACAAGAATGAAGATTCAGTAGAAGGTCAACGGATATTACGTGATAGAAGCAAGATTCAACCACCAGCACGATACGATGAACATCAATTAGCGTGTGCAGTTATTGTAACTGAAGAACCGCAGTCATATGATAAACGATGTCAACCAACGAAGCTGAGCATTGGCGTCAGGCAATGGTAGAGGAAATGGATTCTCTTTTATCCAATGGAACTTGGTCACTGGTCCAGCTACCAAAAAGTCGTAAAGTACTAGACTGTAAGTGAGTATATAAAATTCAACGCAAAACGGATGGTTCAATTGAAAGGTATAAAGCTCGATGAAATACCACTACTTTCATCGTTTCCTTACTTACTCGGTTAGGCGGAGCGCGTGCCCCGAGGGCTTCGTGCCTCGGCGGTCACGGTGTTCTAGAGCCAAGCGTGTCAGAGTGGCGTGAGGCCTCGCGGCCGATCGCCGTTAATACTCCCGCGTGATTCGATTCGAGGACACTGCCAGGCGGGGAGTTTGACTGGGGCGGTACATCTGTCAAAGAATAACGATTATGTGCAAGAGGTTTCTTACAAGTAAAAGGTATAGATTTTCATGATACTTTCTCACCCGTAATAAGATATGATTTGATTAGAGTATTATTAGGGATAGCCACGATATATGGACATACAACAATTTGATGTAAAATCTGCCTTTCTGCACGGAGAGTTAACCGAGGAAATATTCATGAAACAGCCGGAAGGTTTTAACACAAATCCTAATCTATGTTGTAAATTACATAAGAGTATATATGGACTTTTAATCGTCACGTCGATGGAACGATAAATTTAAGGAATTCTTGAAGTTTTTTAATTTTAGCCAGTTAGAATCCGATAAATGTGTTTTCCTAGCAATTATCAAGGGAGAAGTGGTAATTCTCGCACTTTATGTTGACGATGGTCTTGTTCTATGCAGAAGGACAGAAATTATTAATGATATACTAGCAGCACTTGATTCAGAGTTTAATATCACACGAAGCAACCCAGATTGTTTTGTTGGTCTAGAAATTAAAAGAGATCGCGAAAACGGAAAAACTTTCATTTGCCAGAGTAGTTACATTACTAGATTATTACAGAAGTTTCACATGGATGAATGTAAATCAGTTACAACGCCAGCAGAATCAAACATTAATGTTAAGCATTAACGATTGTCCGTCCACAGAGTTAGAAAAACAAGAAATGCATAATTAAGAATTAGTAGGTAGTCTAATGTTTGCTACGATTGTTTCACGACCCGATATAATGTTCGCAGTTAGCCAAGCCAGTCGATTTTTGAATAATCCAGGTACAAAACATTGGCAAGCAGCTAAACGAATTTTGCGTTATTTACACGGAACTAAGGAATTAGGAATAACATATAGCGGCAATTCTGATACTCTTAAAATGTATTCTGATGCAGATTTTGCGAACGATAAGGATAGCCGCAGATCAACATCTGGTTATATTAGCATTCTAGCAGGTGGTCCGATCACGTGGTCCTCTCGACAGCAAAAATGTGTTGCTCGTTCTACTACAGAAGCGGAGTATATTGCTGCTTCTGATGCAGCACAAGAGATAGTATGGCTACGTACCTTACTCCAAGAACTAACTACAAAGACATTATCACCTACACAATTACATATAGACAATCAAAGCTATAAAACTAACAAAAAACATTGAGTTTCATAAATTAACCAAGCATATTGATATTAAGTATCATTATATACACGAATGCATTGAAGGTAATATATTAGAACCAGTATATGTTCAGTCAAATGAGCAGTTAGCTGATTTCCTTACAAAACCGTTGTCAAAAGGAAAGTTTTCGAATAATCTAAGTTTATTATCTATTAAGAATGCAATGTAAAGAACGGCAAACTGGTGTACAAACAAAAAGAAGGTGGGAGTGTTAGATATTTACATATTTACATATATATATATATATATATATATATATATATATATATATATATATATACATATATTAGTTTCTTTTGTTTGTCATTCAGCTCACATTAAGAGCGTATCATATTCAGTTTTAGTTTATGGTCCATGTCGGACTGTCTAGTTCTTTTTTTGTTCATGCTCTTCCTTCTTCCGTTTCCGGTTCCGTCGATTCCACGCACGCTGTTACATACACGAGAATAAAGTCATATATTAATTATCGAATTCTTGTGTCTCTTCACTTGAGTAATCCTAATAGATTATCTGCCATTCCACAATTAACCTGATTAAGGTAAATAAGTAACACTTTTTGATGATTGTATTAATGTACTGAGTATTTATTGATGGAATGTGGGTTAAGGAGATCGAATACAATATTTTGACTCCGACGATTGTTACATTTAGAAAGTTTTGAAGAGTTTAAAAAATGATGATTTCTTCATTCAAAATACAACTACTTTACGATTTTTGCAGAAAAGGGAACAAGTCACTCTGGAGTTCCAAGTTTATATACCCCCAACTAATATTGACACTCGAAGTGTTGCAATACATGTACATAATTTTTTACGTTTTTCGAATCGCGACTTTCAACAAAAAACGTCATTAAATATGTAAAATATTGTTACTATAATTGTCTAGAATAACTCGTTACATATGAACTTTATACGATTCAAAGATTGTTCAGCGTTATACGTTAATTTTCAAATATTTCTTCAGGATCAGTGACAGTTGCAACGAAGATAAAATAACTTTTTTTAATTTTTAATGGAACTCTTTTTATTAAAAAATTGTGGTAATTATGCATAAAAGGGACGTCCTCTCCGATGACCTTAACCTTGACATATGTTGTCAAGGTCACCCTCCTGAGTAACCTTCAGAAGGTTTTAGCCGGCGGTCATTGTTTATTAAAAAGTTATAAACAGAAAAAGTTTGAAAAATATAGCAGTTATTTTGAGTATTGGAAGACCGAGCACTGACGCTCAGAGAACGAGCGTGGCGTAGCCGACAGCGCACTGGTCTGCTAAACCAAAGATCTCAGGTTCGAATCCAGTCCTGGTAGAACCAAAATAAATAAATTGTATCGCTTGTCTCTCCCTCCTCGACGGAAGAATGCCAGCCCGTCAGGAGTATCCGTTGCCTCGAAACCCCCTCTACCTTACCGTTCGGATTCGGCGTTATACTATAGGTCCCATGTGATTGTGTACAACTTGTGCACATCACAAGCACATGACTTTGGGGGAAGCCTAGGTCCGACTCGGACTGTTGCGCCATTGGATTGGAAGGCATAAATGACTAATATATATGTCGAAATAGTTCACGCACACACTTTTCACGCGAAACGAGGTGCCACATGAGTTCGTGGCGCGCTTTACAAGCTCGTTTAAGTAGAGGTGGTATTAAAGAAGATAAGTTAGTCGATCATCTGTGTGAATATTTGTGGCGATATACAATAAACGAGCTTGTAAAGCGCGCCACGAACCCATGTGACAACTCGTCTCGCGTGAAAGGGGTATGCGTGAACTATTTCGACATATATATTAGTCATTTATCCCTTCCAATACTCAAAATAGCTGCTATATTTTTTTAAACTTTTTTTGTTTATAACTTTTTAATAACAATGACCGCCGGCTAAAACCTTCTGAAGGTCACTCAGGAGGTGACCTTGACAACATATGTCAAGGTCAAGGTCATCGGAGAGGATGTCCCTTTTATGCATAATTACCTAAATTACATTTTGTAATAAAACTGTAATAAATATAAAAATAATATAATAAATAATATAATAATAATATAATAATATAATATCATACTATTATATAAAACCCGACTGTTTGTCTGTCCGTCCGTCCGTCCGTCCGTCCGTCCGTCCGTCCGTCTGTCCGCGAACTACTCATTCGTTAGTGGACCGAATTTTTATCAAGGGTACATGAAATAGGGGTAGAATTTCCCGGGGAGTGCCATAAAGTGTATAGTTTTTCGTTACCGATTTTCTGGAAACCGATTTTTTTAATTTTTTTAATTTTTCGGGAAATAATCGACTGAATTTTAAAGAATTGTATATGAAACAGGGGTAGAATTTTGTGGGGAATGCTATAAAGTGTATAATTTTTTGTTACCGATCATTTTAGAAATCGGTTAAAAAATTTTTCAAATTTTTCGGAAATTAATTGACTAAATCTTAAAGAATAAATAAAATAGTGGGTCACAAAATAAAAAACCATTTGGAGGAAAAGTAATTCTTTTCGCAGGAGACTTCAGACAGAATTTACCCGTAGTGGTTTATGCAAACAGAATAGCCATAATTGAGTCGACTGTAAAACAAAACCAAATATGGAAAAAAGTAATTAAAATTAAGCTCAAGGAAAATATGAGAACAGGAGAGGAAAGAGAATTTGCAAATTGGCTAATGGAATTAGGAGAAGGAAAATTGACGAATACAGATGGATTACAACAAGATACAATAGAAATTCCACATGAATTTTTATGTAAAGGATCACTAATTACAGAGATTTTTGGAGAAAAAATAACTATGGAAGAAATAATGGAGAATCCAGATAGAGCAATCCTCTGTCCAAAAAATGAGGACACGTTTAAAATTAATGACAAGATTTTAGATTTAATGGAAGGAGAAGAAAAGGAATATCTATCCATTGATTCTATTGAAAGTGAAGAAGAACAGGAACATTTAAATTTTCCAACGGAGTTTTTAAATAGTGTGACACCAAGTGGAATGCCAGTTCATCGACTAAAATTAAAAGTGAGTGCCATAATAATACTTTTAAGGAATATCAATTCAAAGAAAGGATTATGCAATGGAACAAGATTGATTGTAAAAGAACTAAAACCAAACCTGATTCATGCGGAAGTTATGACAGGACCATCAAAAAGAAAAATTGTCTTATTACCAAGAATCGATTTCATACCAAGTGATATTGAATTACCATTTAAGCTTAAAAGGCGACAGTTTCCAATACGTGTGGCATTTGCAATGACAATAAATAAATCCCAAGGACAAACATTAAAAAAGGTAGGGATATATCTACGAAATACAGTATTTGCACATGGACAACTCTATGTAGCATTTTCTAGAGCAACAAAAAAAGAAAGTGTGAAAATAAAAATAGAAGAAAACAACAAACAAGGACATTTAATGAGTGGCACCCGTTTGACCACGTTAATATTGACCACGGTCCCGATTGACCACGTTGAAATTGACCACGTTGCGATTGACCACGTTGATATTGACCACGTTGAGATTGACCACGGTCCCGATTGACCACGGTCCCGATTGACCACCGTCCCGATTGACCACGGTCTCGATTGACCACGGTCCCTATTGACCACCGTCCCGATTGACCACGGTCCCGATTGACCACCGTCCCAATTGACCACGGTCCCGATTGACCACGGTCTCGATTGACCACGGTCCCGATTGACCACCGTCCCGATTGACCACGGTCCCGATTGACCACCGTTCCGATTGACCACGGTCCCGATTGACCACGTTGAAATTGACCACGTTGCGATTGACCACGTTGATATTGACCACGTTGTGATTGACCACGGTCCCGATTGACCACGGTCCCGATTGACCACCGTCCCGATTGACCACCGTCCCGATTGACCACGGTCCCGATTGACCACGGTCCCGATTGACCACCGTCCCAATTGACCACGGTCCCGATTGACCACGGTCTCGATTGACCACGGTCCCGATTGACCATCGTTCCGATTGACCACGTTCCCGATTGACCACGGTCCCCATTGATCCTATATAGTATATCAGAATCCGAGTACGCGTTAAGGAAAACGAAATCCCGACGTCTTCCACGAGGAGAAGTCGGCTCAATTGGTTATCTGACACCTAGTAAACACTGTAGTCAGGTCGGCGTCAATGTAGCATCGACGATAGGAGAATTCGGCACGCAGACGTCTTCTTCAAGACGAAGTATAATGTACGCGTTGACAGACACCTAGTACATGCTAAAATGGGGTCGGCGTCAAACCCACTATTCGGGAAAGCGAAATTAGTACGTAGACACCTTCCCCGAGAACAAGACCCGGAATCCCGTCTACCAGGTTCCTAGAGCCAGCCCTGTAAGGTCGGCGTCAACGGCCGACATCATAAAGTGCATCAAAACATCTTTCCCAGAGCATGTGTGGGCGGGGGGGCTTCGCCCCCCCTGCACCCCCCCATTGTGTGAGTAAACCTAGAAGTGTGGGCGGGGGGGCTCCCGCCCCCCCTGCACCCCCCCTGTACACTGGGCGGGTGGGTTGGGTTGACGGGTGGGCAGGGGGGGCTTCGCCCCCCCCGCACCCCCCCCCCCCATGGACACGCCTTCGGCGTGCCCGGGTAGGAGATGTATTTCGCTTTATGCGTGAGCGGGGGGGGCTTCGCCCCCCCCCTGCACCCCCCCCATGCACGTGAGCCTCACTTTATAAATTATTCGAGATCGTGGTCAATCGGGACCGTGGTCAATCGAAACCGTGATCTATCACAACATGGTTAATATCAACGTGGTCAATCACAACGTGGTCAATTTTAACGTGGTCAATCGGGACGGTGGTCAATCGGGACCGTGGTCAATCGAGACCGTGGTCAATCGGGACGGTGGTCAATCGGGACCGTGGTCAATCACAACGTGGTCAATCGCAACGTGGTCAATTGCAACGTGGTCAATATCAACGTGGTCAATCGGGACCGTGGTCAATGTTAACGTGGTCAAACGGGACGCTCCCACATTTAATTGAGGGAAAAAATACATCTTATACAAAAAATGTGGTATATCGAGAAATTTTGTAAAGTATAGAAAAAAATGAATAAAATGAAAATGATATATATATATATATATATATATATATATAATATATATATATATATATTATTTATTTATTTATTGCAGATTCGATAGTCAGCGAAAGCAAGTAACAAAGATGTACTTATACAGAGGGTGGGGGCCGGGGGAGGTTTTTAGCCGGTGCAAGCCCGGCATAATCCTAGGGACCGGCCCTAGGGTATGCATTAGGCATTTTCCTCCTCCAACGAAAAAAAAAAAAAAAAAAAAAAAGGAGGCCCAATATCTCAAAATTTACGGATATTAAAAAATTCACGTTAAAAAATTGAAACTTTTTAAAAATAAAAAAAAATGTATTTAAATTAAAAATTATTATTAAAATAAGAGTAAAAAAAAAGGATGGATCTCCGCGCCTTTCTCTCAATTGTAATTTGGTCTACTAACGAATGAGTAATTCGCAGTCATACAGACAGACAGACACACAGACGATGTAGAAGATGTAGATTACAGTTTAAGAAGAAAAAATATCAAATTTAGTGTTCCAAATTAATGGGTGAGTTTAAAGCATATATAATTAATATATAGGTAGATCTATTTGAGGCCCGCGCGAAGCGCGGGCCGAAAATATAATAGCTTCGAGGCCCGCGCGAAGCGCGGGCCGAAAAGCTAGTAAAAAATATTGTTACGTCCTATGGACTCCTCCACGATTTCCTTTTTCGCGAAAACCTCTTAAAAATTTAGAGTAGCTTTTAAGATTAAAATCAGTAACTGAGCACTAGCGGTTGTCCATCGGCAAGTGAATTATGATCTCGACGCTATTTCCTATTTTCTTTTATGTTTGCTAAACGAGATCGAGAAATCGAGAGAAAGCTTCCAGACGACAAAATCCAAACAGACAAAGCATGTACGACTACGTTTTATCAACTTTGTCTGGCCCACTATTATAAAGCACGGCGACATGATGCGCCAAAGGGGCCTTAATCCCAGACGGAGTTTGCTGAAGATCTTTATTACATCGCGCGACTAGCTCAAAATTGCCCGCGCAATGTTCCGACCATGAAGAATAGAGATAAGGAGGCCAAACTATGCATTCGGACGTGCGACGAAAACCGAGGCTCGGTAATTGTACCTATAGGTACCTATAGGTGGCATTGCAATCGCAAATGTACCCGATGGCTTGAGGAGGAGGAAAGATTGTAGGCTAATGGGGAGTTAGAATCGTGCACGTATACAGAATAACTCCGGTGACATTACTCGTACTTTTTTGTATTTCTCATAATACTGAATGTGACATGAAAGTGCGAGAACCAAAAATTTGAAACTATATGAAAAATTTTTAACAGAACAAAGAGGTCTTTAATATATAAATAAAGTGAAAAAAGCCAGTTTGAGGTTAGTATTGGATATTTTCATTATACGTTATTATATTTATTGAAACTTTGGAATAGTATATCAACTGCTAAATTCTGTTCTCTATTATGTTACATTACAAATTTTATTTTAAACTTATTTAAAATATGATAAATGTTTTTTTTAGTATTTAAATGGAGAAGTACAGCTGTTCCGGAAAGGATTTTCATCTCCGACGAGCTTGGAAGACTCTTAAATGACAATGATCTCGATACATGATTCGTTAGTATTGCTAATGATACAGTTTTTGAGTGTAAGGTTGAGCGAGGAATTGAGACAGAACGTTTTTCCTTTCCGTCGACTGAAAAATGGGTTGTATGAGAAATTAAAATAAAATTTAATTGATTGAACTGCCCATATTTAAAAATCTCCGAATGAAAATTGTACATAATATATCTGAATTGTAAATATTAACGCCATAATTGTAAATTGTGGCGGCTGCGAGCGCCCTGGCAAACGGCGCCTCAACCGCCACACCGATCACATACAACGCGCGCCTGCCGAACGGCAACCCGTTGTCCGTGTCCTGCCGGGAGTGAACGCGCCAGCGGCACCGCAGCCAGCCGCGCGCGGTAAACACATGCTTTCACCGTGACAAGGATAACAGCAAGCTTTCACCGCTAGGCGGCTGAGCTTTCTCGTAAGGAAAGTTTGGCCAGGACTAGTATATAAAGGCCGGCAGCGAAAGCACTTTTGACTATTTCCATCCAGCAGTTCTCCGATAAGGACGCTACTGAAGGAAAAGTCTAAGTGTCGTAACAGTACGCTGCGCCAGTGGAATCCAACAAGCCCGCCGACGCCACGCTCATCGCTGCCGCCGAAACACCCGGAGCAGCCACAGGACTTGCGCCCTGCAGCGTGGACGCTCATCCGCCTGGATTCGCCGCCGTGGCCGCTCACGAGGCCTCCTCGAGACCACCTCACGACGTGGGACATCCGCCTCCGCCGTTATACCTCTCCTCGCTGGACGGTGCCTCCGCTGCTATCGCCATTGCCGCCATCGCCCGGGGATCGATCTTCGAAGGGGACCCAGACCATACCCCCGGCTCGAATCCACCGGGGCCTGCAAGCCCAGGTTCGTGCCTGCGACTCTGAAGCACAGACCGATAGCGAGTGGGAGACACCAACGACCGAGAGAGGAGTCCAGGCGCATATACCGAGTCCCACTACAACACACGCTACGCAGACCGACAATCAGGACATCGACCGCCGAGCCTCCTACATGCCGCCCGGTACACCTCCGGCTTGGAGGAAGCCCGGCCCGTGGGGACCGCGCCAACTCCACCAGACGCGGACCTCGCCGTGACTCCTCTGGAGTGAGCGCTCACCGCTGTAAGGCGGAATCAAACGGCCCTTTCCAGGGCCACATAATACTCTACGAAAACGGCCCTTCTCAGGGTCACGTTCAATCACCTGTATATAACTGTACATAGAGTCTAGATAATAGGAATATCTAAATAAGAATAAACACGTGTATATACCAGACGAATGGGATAAGGGTGTATCCGTGGGTGGACGGCTGATATCTAACTTGCGATATGCTGACGATACCACTCTTCTTGCATCAACTGAGGAAGACATACTAAACTTCCTTCAACTCCTGGAAAGAATAAGTCTCAACTTTGGTCTCGCGATCAACAGAGACAAAACCAAGATGATGATGATCGCCAATTGCAAAGTTGTACACAGCTATACCTACCTTGACTCCACGATCACTAACAAAGAAGAATCCGAGGAAGAGATTAAGAGACGCTGTGCCATGACCAGGTCGGCAGTTGACAAACTTACAAAAATCTGGAAAGACCAAAAGATAACCAAAAACACAAAGGTCCGCCTAATGAAGTGTCTTGTCTTCCCCATCTTCCTTTACGGAGCTGAAACATGGACGATTCGACAACAAAACCACAGAAAAATGGACGCCTTAGAAATGTGGTGCTGGCGACGCCTCCTGAGGATAAGATGGACCGAACGACGTACCAACGCCTCCATATTAAAAGAGCTTAACATACAACATAGGCATCATCGACGATACATCGTCGACCGTTCGGATATGGGTCTTGAAATACTTCGGACACATCACACGTAATGAGGACTCCATGGAGCGCCTAGTAGTACAGGGCCGAGTGGAAAGCAAACGCTCACGCGGCCGATCCCCAACTAGATGGACTGATCTCACAAAATCTACAACAAAATGCTCTATCACAGAATGTTCCCGCAGTGCCACAAGTAGAGACAGATGGAGGCAAATTGCAAGAACTTCAGTGGAATCGATGTAAAAGTTCATAACCACGACCACTCTGTCAAGAGTGTACGACTAAGAAGAAGATATACCAGACACCACAGCTCTCGTCATTCACGGCTCGTCATTCACACATTGCGCTTCCTATCCAGCGAGCAAACACACGGCGAGCGAAGCCGTTAATAAGTGGCGAGCGACGCCCATAACTGGTGACCCCGACGGTGGAAAAGGAAGGAGCAACCATGCCAACAAAAGGACTGAGCACGACTAGGGTGAGTGATAAAGAGAAGGAGGAGGCCCAAGCCATACTGTCCGCGAGACGAAACCTGAGACTCCCACCTTTCTGGCCGGAAGAGCCCGAACTCTGGTTCACCCAATTAGAAGGCCAGTTCGCACTGTGCAACATAAAGGAGGACGAAGCAAAATACGCATACGTCCTATCACGGATCGAGCCGAAACAGGCGAAGGAAGTCAAAGACGTCATCACGCCCCCCCCCCCCCCCCAGTCACAAGAAATACGAGGCGATCAAGAAGGCACTCATCCAGAGACTCACCGACTCGCAAGAGCAACGGATCAGACAGCTGCTCGAGCATGAAGAACTAGGAGACCGGAAACCGTCACAATTTTTGCGACATCTGGCAACATTAGCAGGAAGCACAGTCTCGAGAGAACTGTTACGGACACTCTGGTTAGGACAACGCCCTCCACAAACACAAGCCATCCTGGCAACACGATCGGAGGACAAGGTAGAATTAGTAGCAGACCAAGCAGATAAGATACACGATGTCAACAGCAAGGCTCTCGTCTTAGCAACCTCCACACAGAAGCCTAAGGAGGACGACCCAGAAGAAACACGAGTAGACGCATTAAGCAAGCAGGTAGCGGCACTCACCCTACAAGTCTCAAAGATGGTCAGATCAATCCAAAAAGACCGAGCAAGGAACCGAAGCCGGTCAAGAGGTCGACGATATGACAACCGCCAACGAAGCAGAACCCCACGCAAAGAGGGAATATGTCGATATCACCGACGTTTCGGGGCGGAAGCACAGAAATGTACGAAGCCCTGCGCGTACAAGCCGGAAAACAAGGAGGGCAGTCAGTAATGGCGGCAGATGACAGCAGCCCTAAATCCAGCCGCCTATATGTGACGGACCGCAATACAAGGAGAAAGTATCTCATTGATACAGAATCAGACGTCAGCGTATTCCCACTCGCCAATACAAGGAGCAAAAGGAAAGCTGAGTCTTACCAACTGTTCGCGGCAAATGGATCCGTCATAAATACATACGGATTTGTCACACTACCGGATTTTGGGCTAAGAAGAGCATATCCATGGCGTTTTATTGTCGCAGAGGTGACCCAGCCAATAATCGGATCAGACTTTTTAGCACATTACCACTTACTGCCAGACGTAAGGAGTAAGGAGCTGATTGACGGACAAACGGGACTCGCATCCACGAGAACCACCGGGGACAACCCAGAGACGTCAATAAAAACGATCAGAAAAGAAACGGAGTATCACGATATCCTGACGGAGTATCCAGACATCGTGAACCCTAATACAAAGACGAAAGTGGGAGAATACGGAACGACCCACCACATCAAAACGACAAAAGGTCCACCCGAGTCATGCCGACCACGCCGACTAGCACCAGATAAGCTATTAGCCGCAAAGACGGAGTTCGAACTCCTAATGCAAGAAGGAATAATAAGGCCATTCAAAAGTCCTTGGTCTTCACCACTGCACATGGTGCTCAAATGCAACGGGGCATGGCGACCCTGCGGAGACTACCGCAGAGTAAACGCACGAACACCACCGGACAGGTACCCAGTACCACACATAGAGGATTTCTCACAAGCACTCCATGGAAAACGAATCTTCAGCACATTAGATCTCGTGCGGGCATATAACCAGATACCCGTAAACGAGGAGGATATACCGAAGACGGCAATCACCAAGCCATTCGGGCTATATGAATACCTATTCATGCCTTTCGGACTCAGCAACGCGGCACAGACGTTCCAAAGGTTTATAGACGAGATACTACGAGGTTTAGACTTCTGCTATGCATACATAGACGACATCCTCATAGCATCTAACTCAGAAGAAGAGCATCGAGATCACCTCAGACAACTGTTCGAAAGACTACAGCAGTACGGAATAAAAATCAACCCAGCAAAATGCGTATTGGGAAAGAAGAAAGTGAAATTCCTTGGATACAAGGTATCAGCTGAAGGCACAACTCCGCTACCAGAGAAAGTGGAAGCCATAAGGAACTTTCCAAAGCCGCAAACGATGAAACAGCTACGCCAATTCCTAGGAACAATAAACTTTTACCGCCGGTTTATACCAAGAGCAGCTAGGGACCAAGCCCTACCCAGTCAGAAACGTTTGGTTGATACGACGTCGAATCAACGTCGAAAACCAAATGTCGAAATTCTGGTCGATTCGACGTCGAAAGCGTATAAAATATCAACGACTATTCAACTATCATTTCGACGTTGTTTCAACGTCGAAGTAAGGTCGAAATTTGATTGAAATAATATACTTTATTTTATACTTTTTTAAGGTAAAAAATACTAAAAAATAAGGAGTGCAAACAATCTTGTTTTTTATCATTTCAGTTTATTAAGCAGTAAAAACTTAGTTATTTATATTATTAGTTATATTATTACCATTGCACACATTTGTGTTTCACATTGTGTTTCATTGCGCTGAACTATTATACTGTTTGTAGATAAAAAAATAAAAATAAATAAATCTCTCATATACTATATATATACAATATATATAAATACATTTTTTTAATGGTAAAAATGTTTGACGTTTCACTCTCTTATGAAATTGTACTTGTTCACGAAACGTTCTGATTTATTATTGGTATTTCTTTTGAAACATTGACATTTGTGTCAGATGATGGATAAATGCACTGTTTCTTAATTGTTGGACTAAGAACATTGCCAATTGGATTTTCATCCGTTAAAACAATCTCCAAAAGTGTCTTTCTAGTATTTGACTCATGTGTTTGTTTCATAGGTGTGAGATTTACATCTCTTTCTTTGAGAATTTTTGATGAAATTATTACATTTTTATGGGTTGATTCATGAGTGCATGGTTTCTCGATTACTGGACTAATATTATTGGTGATTCCATTTTCATCAATGAAAACGGCTCGGCGTTTTCTTTTTTCGCTACTTGACGTGTATGATTGTCTGTCATTGAATAAGGATTTGACATCTCTTTCATTAAGAATTTCACGTGTTGATTAGTTTTGAAAAACGTTAAAAATATTAGTAGAGTGAAATTCTGCAGTATCATTCAAAGTGATTTCATCAACTACGACGTTTGGTGTTGGTGGAGAAGAATAAATTGGTATCTAGACGAAAGTTGAGAGAAAATTTGTTTTTTTGTGGTTGACAATTAAAATTTTTCTTTATGCTTATACTTACAATTGAAGTGTGTGCAAATGGAATCGCATTGGTTTTTAAATAAATTTTGCCACAACTCATGATGTGTTTTATTCCACCTGGTAAAATAGTTTGATAATTTCTTATGATGTCCTCCTCACGAAAATGGAGTTCGCAAAGGAAATCAGAATCTTTGGTTGCACGACCGATAACTTCTTCCTATTTCTTTCGAAGAGGAAGACTCTAATAAAAATTGGAAAGTGTTCTGTAGTGATCTTTCTTCTCAAAGAACTCGATACAAATATATTTCAATATTAGAATGAATACCTTGTTTGGGAATTTGAACAAACTTTTATTAGGTATACTAAGCGATGTATTTCTTTTCCTTTCACAAGCATGCCCTGATTTGCAATCAGGATATGCACACACTCTTGTCATTTTTCTATGTACTAATAAAAACTCACAATTTGTCGAAAACCAACAATGGAGAAACCGTAAACATTTTCTTGAAAACCAAAACAAAACTAACACACGGACAAAAGTCCGTGTAGGTGTGAGTCGCGTAAGACGAAAGCGCAACCTTGCGGAGCATTACCAAACTACTATCCGGCTCGGCATTCAGTCGCATATTGTGACGACTTCTCCATGCTAGTTCGGCTTCCTTATCTCTATTCTTCATGGTTCCGACAAAAAGAAACGAGGTCTAAAACGTGCTTTTAGAAATCTTGTAAAGACACGTGGCGGAGGTTTCTGTTTGCAATAAAACTGCAATTAAGATTAGATGAAATGCATTACACAGGTACTAAAAACAGGGTCGGTTTATCTTTCAAGATAAACTAAGGACCCAAAGCCCTAATAAAAGAGAAATCGACAATAATAAAAAAATGGATGAGTCACTGGAAGAATCGATAACTTAGACCACCAAAATAAGACGTTGGAGGTGGGCCTTACGACAAAACTCGCCAATGGACAACCGTAAAAATAGATAATTATATCTAGCTGGCCAAGGGATAGGCGAAAAACCGAAACTTACGTCACGATCGGAAGAGAACTCCACCAATCAAATCATATTAAAAAAATAATCCCGCCTCCTTAATTCTGTATAAAAATCGCGACTTTACGCACTTGAAGCCATTTCCGATCCGGCACGAGACAGTTCACTTCGGAGTCCGCATAGTTTTCGTTTACTTATATATACTAAAGGCAATTTTCTGTTGTTCCGCCAGTCTAAAGAATCGTGAGTCAATTCTCTGAGCGCTAAGTGCCACGAGTCACCCTCACTAGCGACTTGCCGGGACCTGCGGTCAGCACCAGCACCCGACAGAAATATATATATATATATTTTTTTTTACATGTACATATATATATACAGGGTGTTCCTTAAAGACCGCGCACTAACTACATAGCGTTATTCCTTATCAAAAATTGAGTCGAAAAGTCCCGAACCATTTTTTTCTATAATACTTTACCAAGCTGTGATTATTGAGTAAAGTCAATCCAATCAGCGCCGACCTTTAGCCGGGCGCACGTCAGTGAGCCACGCGCCTGGTAGTGTGCGTGAGCGCTCTGCCGCTACGTTCAACGTTACGCGGCGGTGGCGCGCGGCCCGGCCGCGGCGGTGCTGCGTCTTCGCGCGCGTCGCGTGGAATATTCTTACGCATCGTAGTAATAGAAATAATTTTTTCTTGCACTAAGAATTACATGTTACTTCTGTCAGAAGTATCTTCTTACAGAAAAATTCGATAACAAATAGAACTTTCGCCAAGACATAAACCATCTTCAACACATGAAGATTTAAACAAATACAAAAAAATAAACTGTGTATTTTACAAAAATTATTTTCTAAACAATCCGTTTCGTTAGATATCTTTGCGTTAATAGAAATTAAATTTTGAAACATAGCACTTATTCAATCTTTCTACGAGATTCACCTAGTTACTCAGAAGTAATAAATTTTTTAAGAGAAATAACAATTAGATATTTAAATATTCTTATGCTTAAAAGAAAATACGTAAAGCGTATTTAAAAATAGAGAAAGATTTCTTCCTTTGTGAGAAAACGATTTATCTTAAGTCAAGAATAACGCTTTTCAGATGTACAATTTGAAACTTAAGGTAAATGAGAGCAAAACGCCGATTTTATAGCGAATAATAAATCGCTCATTTGCTGCAACAATGACAAAACTCAAAAATTGCTCTTTTTGAGTTATTTGTACAGGGAAAAAGGTTGTTACATGTACTATTTACATTTAAATCGGTTTCACGAACTCACACGAGAGAACAGTTGTGTCGCTATTGTGCCATATCATTTAGTGAATTATGTAGGTTGCAATACTGTCTTATCTCAGTCAATCTCAGTTGTCATTTTGTCGTGTAGTGAGAACATCGTAAAAGTTGCAAAAAGAGTAACTTGCCAATACGGTATTTTAAAATTCTCATAGAAAGTTATAACAACTCAAAACTTTAAAACGTGTCTCCTGAAAAATCACAATTTTTTAGTTATGTCACTGTTGCAGCAAATGGGCGAATAAATAATAACACATTTAATAATTTAAAACAAAATACAATTCAAATGTATCGTATTTCGGTCTTAGTTTAGACTTTCTTCAGTATAATATTTCGCAATTATCTTAAGTCTAATCGTCAACAACGCATAAATAAAAATAAAATGTAGTCATATTCGTAAAACATAGGTCGGCAGTGTAGTTGTTAGAAAAGGTTGAACATAAAGCAAATCACGTGACTAACTGCTGCCTTTTAAATAAAATGAGATTACAAAGTTAGCTGCAATTCGTATAAGTTTTTTTCATAAAAATGTAAAATTCACTTACCAGACGGTCAATCTCGTGATAATCTACTGTGTCTGGTTTCAGTAACGAAACAATGCTTATGAATTAACATCAACGCACGGACTGAAGGGCTAGACTCAACTTTGAGTTGTTATAACTTTCTATGAGAATTTTAAAATACCGTATTGGCAAGTTACTCTTTTTGCAACTTTTACGATGTTCTCACTACACGACAAAATGACAACTGAGATTGACTGAGATAAGACAGTATTGCAACCTACATAATTCACTAAATGATATGGCACAATAGCGACACAACTGTTCTCTCGGGTGAGTTCGTGAAACCGATTTAAATGTGAATAGTACATGTAACAACCTTTTTCCCTGTACGAATAACTCAAAAAGAGCGATTTTTGAGTTTTGCCATTGTTGCAGCAAATAAGCGACTTATTATTCGCTATAAAATCGGCGTTTTGCTCTCATTTACCTTAAGTTTCAAATTGTACATCTGAAAAGCGTTATTCTTGACTTAAGATAAATCGTTTTCTCATAAAGGAAGAAATCTTTCTCTATTTTTTAATACGTTTTACGTATTTTCTTTTAAGCATAAGAATATTTAAATATCTAATTGTTATTTCTCTTAAAAAATTTATTACTTCTGAGTAACTAGGTGAATCTCGTAGAAAGATTGAATAAGTGCTATGTTTCAAAATTTAATTTCAATTAACGCAGAGATATCTAACGAAACGGATTGTTTAAAAAATAATTTTTGTAAAATACACAGTTTATTTTTTTGTATTTGTTTAAATCTTCATGTGTTGAAGATGGTTTATGTCTTGGCGAGAGTTCTATTTGTTATCGAATTTTTCTGTAAGAAGATACTTCTGACAGAAGTAACATGTAATTCTTAGTGCAAGAAAAAATTATTTCTATTATTACGATGCGTAAGAATATTCCACGCGACGCGCGCGAAGACGCAGCACCGCCGCGGCCGGGCCGCGCGCCACCGCCGCGTAGCGTTGAACGCAGTTGAACGTAGCGGCGGAGCGCTCACGCACACTATCAGGCGCGTGGCTCACTGACGTGCGCCCGGCTAAAGGTCGGCGCTGATTGGATTGACTTTACTCAATAATTACAGTTTGGTAAAGCATTATAGAAAGAAATGGTTCGGGACTTTTCGACTCAATTTTTGATAAGGAATAACGCTTCGTAGTTAGTGCGCGGTCTTTAAGGAACACCCTGTATATATATATATATATATATATATATATATATATATATATATATATATATATATATATAATATATGATATATATATATGAGGCATTCCACGCCAATTCGCGAGGGGTCAGACCTCGACCTTTTTATTTTTGATGGCGGCTCGTTTTTAGCAGGTCTTTACGAGTACTATACCCATGTAAGAGCGTTTCTATAATAAATGTAGCGTTTCCGAAATAGAGCCTGCGCAAAATGAGGACTGCAAGATTTTCAATGAATTTTTTCGCCTATTAGACAACGTCTAAGAAAAAAATTCATTGAACATAAAATACGCTATTTCGATCATATTTAAAAAAAAAATTACTCAAAATTTTTATAATAATATTGTTAAACAAATAGAGTTAAAAAAACACAAAAAATTTGAATATCTTAAAAACCGCATTTTCTATTTTTTTGAAATTTATAAGGAATATTCTGGGGAGTATTAGAAAAATTTTAAGACCGGTCCAAAGTTGCGCAGAAAATTTGGGAATTTTTTATAGATTTTTTTGTAAGGCAGACAGAGGTACCATGGCTTCGCAAAGAATTTGCGCGCGGCCTCGAGCAGATTTGAGCTTCAACACAGTATAACCAGTAAGTCAACTTGACTAATTATTCTGCTTTACTCCGATCCATACTGCGCATCGCCATGTTGGGTAACCGTCATTTTAGTTTCCGGAAAAAATCTCTCCAAAAAAATATCTCCATCTGAAAATCCACAAGTATTTTTGGTTTTAAACCACACACACACACACACACACACACACACACACACACACACACACACACACACACACACGTGTGTGTGGTCCACCCATGCAACAAATGGGTTGGGTTAAGGGTTACTCAAGCTACACATGTTAGTCAAAATTGACGTCAAAATGGCATCAATTTGACTCCAAATCTGTCATTGACCTGACCTTGACTCTATTTTGACCTCATGCTTTTTTATTTATTTTTATTATATCTAGTATGTAGGTGCATCATCTGCATGATTTCATGTACGGAAAGTGATATCTGTAAATAAACATGCGATGTTGTGGATTTGACATCAAATGGACATCATTTTGACTTGATTAGTTTGATTCCTAACTGCTATATATATCTCTCTCTCTAGTAGAGGCTGAATAACATAAATTCGTCTCTTTATAAATCATTACAAGCTTTACTTTGATAATTTGATGTTCGATTATCCTTTTCCATGTGTATGTTGCTGTGAATTCTTCACTTCATTATTCAAAATGGTCGCAATATATACTATAATCATTAATATTATAAAATTATCATTAAAATCATAATTATTTATGATATTAATATCAAATGTACATTTAATAAAATATATTATACATTAAAATTCGCGGGCTAAAGCCGCAGCGCACAATACTACTAGCGCCACATAATGGTTATTAGCGAAACTAAGAGGGGCAACAGCGCCAACAGCTGAAATTTGAAACTGAGTGCCAGGGGTCTGGCTCTGTGTTTGCTTCCATATCACAAAGTATAGGCTGATAGAAGCTTACAGCTTAAAGTTTCTAGAAGTGTCTGTTGATATTCGTTCGTGCATTCTCGTCGCCCACCACGCTTTTTAACATGGGAGACAAACCGGTAAGTACTTAAAATTATCTTGTTCAATTATATTCGCACACTTTCTTTTTCTTACGCATGATTTTTTCCCGTCACGTATGTAACAAAAATAATGCGTAAGAAGTTGATTGTCAGGGCCTGTATTCTATACACAACTACCGACATTTGTCGGTTCAATATATAAGTGTCGTTGCGCATGTTTTTTGACATATCAAAAAACATCCGCAACGACACAACGACATTTTATCGAACCGACAAATGTCGGTTAGCTAGTCGTCGTGTATCTGTCCTTTTTTGATAAATTAATAAAAATTAACGCCATTATGCCATTAATTAATTATGGCAACTTTCAATTTGTTAGACCAGATTTTTTTACTTATATTATAAAATCAAAATAATATTACATATTTTTCATCGAAAAAGTTAATGTCCTCATGGGGGTTCCCATCTACTTCGGCATTTTCGAAAGCTAAAAGGTCACTAGAATTTATGTTGCCAACAGTGGCAAAACGTGCACTGAATTCATAAGCGTGCTAAAGTAATGTTTCTTTCAGAACGCTCTTTTACTCGCTCAATATGTTGCACGATGAGAATGATAAAAATTGCGAGTGACTTTTGTTCTGTTTTTGAATTTCGCCTTCGAATCTGTCTATGTCGATAAATCATTATTCTTTTTAGATTTATCTTCTCCTGCAATGATGAAAATGAAATAGAAATAGCAATCGTTGTCCAGAGGTATAGGAGTAAAGTGCGTAATGTAACAAAATTCCACAAAATTGTCTAAAAAGAATTGTATCTAATTACTAATACCAAGATAAATTTACCTTGTTTTGTAATCTTGGTATGCTATGTAGTGAAGTTTTCAACATATTTCTTTTAATTAAAAAATTGTATAAATATGTAATTTTTTAAGGACGTATAATTAGACACAATTTTTAAAATTGTGTTAAATTAAAAATAGATTTAATTTTTTAATACATGTAGTATATTAAATGTAACAAAAAATTCAATATTTTTAATTTAAAGAATAATTAAAAATATTTACCTAATTTAAAAATATTTAATTTTCTAGAACAGAATAATTAGCCGCAATCCTTCATTACACGTTCTTCCTTCCTTTACCTCTACATAATCTTATCTTTTGAAGAGTGACACTTTATCTTTTTACATTTCTGAACGATGATTGCCACTAATATTTCATTTTCGTCATCAGATAAGAATCCGAAACAGAATAGTGGATCAATATCATCAAAATATTCAAAGGCAGATTGTTCAAACGATATTCAGTTCTACGATAAGCTTGACGCTAATATCGATTTTTTAAAATTTATTTAAAACAAAACGTTTTTATGAACGTGTTCTTTTCAAGTGGATTTTTTGAGTTATTAATTTTTTAAATATTTTTTAAATGCCCACAAGAGACATTGAGTCGAAACATATACTTGGTACAGATTTTTTACGCAGATTTTTTTTAAATACTGTATTTACATTTGTGTCACTCACAATCACTTTTTTGTTTCATTTTTTTTATCAGCAACACAGGCGCACTTGGCGTCATATTGCTCGTGTTGAAGCTATCGGGAGATTGAACCTTCAAGGTATCCAAGAAAGGGTTGCACAAATGATAGTTGCTCATAATAATAACATGATCTCTGGCAGTGACACGGAGTACAGTAATAACAATTTTGGTGATGTCAATGATAGTAGTGATGTCAGTTCTGAAGAATATTTCGGCCTACACGATGCATTGGTAAACCATGATTTAGACGAACGCAATGAGATATGTGATGATGGTGGTACAGGCTATGGGGATGCAAATATTATAGTAGAAGATGAGGAAAACATGGAGATCAATCATGTTAATATCGACAATGATCTTATCGTAAATGATGCACAAATTAACGCATATGTGCTGAGAAGTCTTAAGGGGGTAATACAGTCTGGCAGCCGAAAATGAGGGTCAATTTCAGGATTTATTTGTGACAAAGTGGTAGGCCAATCAGGTTCATGGTGTATACGATATTGAAGTACATGTTTAGGTGCATTTACAGTATTTTTTATATGAAAAAATGTTAAGAAATGTTGGAGTTATGAGTCATCTCTTCGCGCGCGCGCGCTCGACTACGGTGTACATAGTAGCTCTTGTACGGCGTGCCTGAAGACGCCCGTGAAAAACGCAAAAAGGGTATTAAATTAAATTTAAATGTATTCCCCACAGGTTGACGTTCGAAAATTGTAAAATTGTTAAATTGTTAAGGTTATTGTAATTGTTAAGGTTATAGCACTTAACAAAAAGAAGTTCATTTTGTGCCGAAAAAACCAACGGTTTTTTTTATTGTTATTAACACATGGTTAATGGACATTCATCGAGGACAAAAAACTCTACGTCAACCTGAGCATTGTGTTGTTATATTGATGTAAGCCAAACGCCAAGACAGCCGGAATAAAAGTACGTTCGGAATCGCGTACACCGTTTCAAAAAAAGTCGTTTCGAGATAAACGCGTTTAAAGTTTTGGCAACTGGCTAAAACGGCCGATTTAGCGGCCGACACTACTTCGCTCCAACGGCTATAGCTTCGTCAATTTTTGGAATTTTGCAATCGGCAAGGGCTCAAAATACGCGTAAAGGATAACACTTTCAAAATATGCAATAAAAAAATCGATTTTTTGAAATTTCCAGACTGTATTACCCCCTTAAGGAATGGGGGAGGAGGGGTGTAACTGGACAGAAAATAAATGGACTAATACGAATTCTAAGAGTTGTCTTCCCACAGCTTCCAAAGAACTACAGATCTCTCCTGAGTACTCCTCGAAACACACCTGTAAAGGATATTGGAAATGGCCATCTCTGGTATAAAGGCATCAGATCTAATATTCAGTCTAAATTATCAGAGGAATATTTTACTACTAATCAAGAAATTATGATGGATGTCAATATAGATGGGATGAAACCTTTCCCTCAGAGTTGTTCTCAAAAAGACTTTTAGCCAATTTTGGGGAGTTTTGCCAATCAGGATGAACCAGTCATTATAGCAGTATTTTATGGTGACGGAAAGCCCAATGACTTAAATGCATTTCTGGAAGACTATGTTGCAGAAGTGGCTGCTCTTCAAGAATCTGGTTTTGAAATCAATGGAACTGTTTATCTTTTTAGAGTAAGAAATTATATCTTGGATGCCCCTGCTCGAGCATTTATCAAGTGCTGTGGTGGGCATGATGGGACTTTTGCATGTGAAAAATGCTGTGTCACAGGTTGTAGATATCGGGCTCGGAAAATTTTCATTAACATGGATGCTGATCTTAAGACTGATGAATCTTTTAATACCAGAAAAAATCCTCAACACCACACTAATAATGTGTCACCATTAGAAACTATTGGAACTGGAATGGTCTCCCAGTTTAGACTGGATAGCATGCATCTAAAAGATCAGGGTGCTTTCAAGAGATGGTTGAAATTCTTATTGGTTGTTCCGGGTAATTTTACTTTGACCGATGCAACTCTGAGAGCTGTATCAAATGCTCTTGTGGAATTGGCTCCTCACACTCCCAGAGAATTCAATCGCAAACCGAGACAACTTAAGCGATCAAGTAATATACTAAAAGCCCAAGAATTGAGGAGGATAGCACTTTATGATGGGGTAAAAATTTTCAAGAATTACCTTACACCTGTTCTATCTAGTCCCCACTTGCTTGATCGGTGTATTGATGTTGCGGAAGAGTTGATGAGAGAATTTGTTACTCATTCTATACAAATATTTGGTGAGAATTTGCTATTTACAACATACACAGTCTGATCCATTTGGCTGAAGAGTGCCGGCAGCATGGTGTGCTTGACAATTTCAGTGCATACAAATTTGAGAATCATCTGGGTCTAATCAAGCGCTTTCTTCGGTGTCCCTATCAACCTTTGCAACAGATTGCCAATCGAGTTTCAAAGGGTTATGGGGACTTGAGAAAAACTACCAACAAAATACTAGATCGTCAGGAAATCCGCTTAAGTAAGAGGCGAGAGGGTCAAGCTGAGATTCCAGGAGATCATTATAGTAAAATAAAAACTCGTAACATGACCCTTGCTGTAAACGAAGCTGACTGCTGCTTTGTAACTAATCAAAATGATGTGGTAGTCCTGACTAACATTATCCGTACTCCTCAAGGAGAAATTAGATTCGCCGGTCATAGGTTCACACGAATGACCAGCTATTACGAGTTTCCCATAGACTCTACTGACATAGGAATTCTTAGCGTGTCTGAATTGAGTGAGCAAGAACAGTTTTTTCTCTCAGACGTTGCTCGCAAATGTTATCTTATTCCAGATGGAAATATTTATCTTTGCATCCCATTAGCTCACACCTTGTTTTGATATTATGAGGCATGATTTAATTGACTTATTTTATTTGTTAAAAATAATCTGCTTCTATAAGTAAATTTAAAATTGAGAGGGGGGAAGCCTGCCGGAGCGGATGGATGGTTGGGATTTAAGTGGAGAGGAAAAGAAGTTCTTAGAAAGGCGTGAGGCAAGAGGAGAACGGAGCAGTGCATTGGAACCGAGGGAGGAGGCACAGAGGAGGCGGGGGAAATGGAGGAAGCTCCGAGAGGAAAGTGGATAGAAAAAGAGGATTCTGAAATTTCGGAGAGAAGCGTTGGAGGTTAGGATAAGGAGAAGGAAGGAAGAGGGGGAAGGGACGTCAGAGGTGAGGCACAGAGGAAGAGGAAGATGACGTAACCATGACAGGAAGATGGCGCGCGGCACGTTTAGTCGGAGGAGTGGCGTGGAAGCGGCGAGGCGATGGTGGGCTCCGACTGGGGCTGAGACGGCGCGGGTTGCCGGCCCCTCCAAAAGAGTGGGTTGGCACCACTGCGGGGCGTCGAGGCGCAGCACAGGGGGCCCGCGGTGCCTGCGCGCACGGCGACGAATGAGAGATCGACTGTCGTGGCGACGGATGGGGGATTGCTAGAAGGCTAAGAGAAAGGCAGGTACAGAGGTGAAGAAGGTAACAAACCCCCAGACGGTGGATGGACAGGGAGGAAAGAGAAAGGAAAAGAAAACAGGAAAAGGAAGAGCTGAGGAAGGAGCGCGAATTCGAGGAAAGAGGGAAAGCAAAGAAAGGACGAGCGGGGAAAGGAAAAAGGACGCGAGGAAAAGGTGCTAGGAGGAAGGAGAGGAAGGAAATCGGAGAAAGTGGTCAAAAGGATATAGATCTGTTATATATCTTTGTTTGTTATGCCTTTTATTTTGAGTTTTAGGACGCAGGTACGGAGGGGAGAAAGAGGTGAATGACAGGACGGAGAGAGATAGGAATAGAGGATAGATTAAAGAAGAGTCGAGGAAGGAATTTGGAACAGAGGAAAGATGGAAAAGCGGAGAAGGAGAAAAAGGAAAAGGATCGCGAGGAAGGAAGGAGTCAGAAGGAAAGTAAGGAGGTAGGGAGGGAAAAAGAATGTGCATTGGACTTCTGTTCCAGCGACGTAGTGAGAGAGGAAGACGAAATGGAGGGATGACGGAAGGGAGGGGTGCAGAGAGGGAGAGGGAAGGGATAAGAGACGAGGAAGGGAGGGAGGGAACAAGAATGTATAAGGCCGCTACGGCCAGGTCGGGTTAGGAAGCACAAGAGAGATGTACAGGGTTGGGTACGTCCCTACAAAACGCCAATGTATGAGTATCGAGGAGGAAGTAAGATAAGAATGTACAGGGTTGGGTACGTCCCTTCAAAACGCCCTTTTAAACCCCTTGGGGTAATAAAGTACCATTTTTTAATTGAAGTTAATTTAAAATTAATTTTTATATTCTATTTCTTGTAGTACTCCGTAGTTATATTCACTGAGGAGGATACAGTAGACGTAATAGCTACCAAATGGATCGTAGACAATGGTACGGCAGCATATTGGCCACCAACTAAGCAATCAATAGCGAGGCTTGTGATGGGACTTGCCGTTCCGAGTAATGACTGGAAAAAATGTTCGGTGATAGTGGAACATAGTTATAGTGCGTATGGTTTAATTTCCACCTTTTACATGCATGTGTTTTACCAGATAATAACTTTCTTTTTGTCTGAGATAAAGATAAAGATCGGTTTTTTTAAGTTTTATCTGACAAAAAGGTAAACTGGTTTTAAAATATTAGATAAAGATAACAACAAAAATTATGTGGATAATTTATCTAAATTATCAAATTATAAGTAAAAAGTAGAAATGATCAAATTACAAGTAAAAAGTAGAAATTCATTACTTTTGGTTTTAGAATAAAACATTTTTCTTTTATTCGGGAATGTCTATCTACTACTATTGTAAGAAACAAAATGTAAAATTGCATCCGCGGTTCAAAACAACCGCCATAAAAATTATCTAACATTTTAGATCGATAACATTTAGATAGATAAAAAACCTCAGATAAAGATAAGCGACACGAACTATCTCAGATAAAGATAGAGGAAAAAGTTTTCTACATAAATTATTTAGATGATTTAGATACATAGTTTTATGTAGACAATACCTTACACTGTTCAACTCTTTTTATAATTATAAATCGAAGCTTTGTCTATCTTTTCTCAGGTACGTACAATGTAGCCCGTAAGGCAGCTATGAAGAAAGCTGACACTTGTCAAGCTTTGGACTCGGAAATAACGGATGGAGAAAAGGGAAGGGGCAAGCAGCGCGTTACGAAAAAGAAACATTTTGGTGATAGTGACAGTAGTAAAGAGGACATGGACAGTGTGAGCCCTGTACTGAATCCTAAGAAAAAGAAGAAGATAATCATTATGCAGGAGTCTAGTGGTTCTGAGGATGACAGAGCGTTACTACTACCTTCTCCACAAATAAGTGGCGTCAGAGAGAGATTAAAAGCGCTTCAGCAAAGAAATGCGTCAACCTCAAATGTTTCTGGTACCTTATATACACAGAAGAGTACTTCTGTATTTGGTACATCAACGAAGGCAAATCTTGCCACAACATCCAGTGAACCACAAAAGGAGAAGCAAATTACATCATCTATGAAATGTGACAAGAGACTCAGTTTAATGAAAACCCTTGATAAAACATCTTCAAACAGAACTTTTATAGATGACGACGGATACACTGAAGCTTCGCATACAACTGCATCAAACAGGAGTTCTTCTTCCTGTGTGAGTTCAAAGAAGAAAATTTCCAGGAATCTTTTCCCATTATCACGGAACAGTGAGTTTATACTGATGTTTTTATTGTTGAAGTGCATGGTGTAGATCTCTGAAATCAAGAGACTCGACAGTGTCTTAACACCAAGTAATTAAAAACGAATTTTAAAGTGTCAAGACGACGTCGTGCACTCTTTATACAGTAAGTTGGACTCTTACTGGTCATATTTATTAATTCTAACAGCACATTTTGATTTCTCTATTAGATGACGACGGCAGCAATGAGAAATGGCCACATCTAATTGATATTTCACGGAAATGTAAGCTATTTGTTTACATACATTTCTATAAATTTTTACACTACGAATCTTTGCCACATGTTAATCTTTTCTCTCTCCTCCAGTTACCAGAGATAGTTTTCACCATGTGTGTGAAGGTGAGAATTGCAGTACCCCTCAACAGGGTAGGTATATATTTGTAAGTGAATAAGTGTGATTGTAAGTGATGTACTGATGAGAAATGAACTGAACTTTTCTCTTAATTTGTATAAGTGTTTCATTAATTTGTAAACTGTTGTCATTAATTTCCCCTCTTCGACATAAGCATGAGAGAGAAGTTTTTGTATGGAAAATACAATAGAGCAAAAAAGATGGTGGGATTGACAAATTGTGTTGTTAAGATTTTTATATGATATTGTTTCTAACACATGCAATACATTGTTTTAGCCTGTTTATCTCAGCCAATGTATTCGGCATCAAGTGTGGAAGTAATCAAGGTGGAGCTACTTCATGAGTTAAACAGCAAATTGGATTTTATAATGATATAAAATCAACGAATTATAAAGCAACTATACCCGGAGGAAGCTGCTCTCAAGAAACCAAAAGACTTTCCATCCCTGCCACTTCAATCCGAAGATGATTTCAACAACTTTGAAAAATTCTTGCAAACCGAAATCAACCTCATCAGCACAGTAAGTTATCCTTTAAATTAATGTACCTATAGATAACTATATGTCCAAGTCTAGTACAACTATTATGTTTAAATGTTTGCTCTCCAGGCAGATTTCTTCCACGCGGTTGCTTCTGACTGTGTGTGGAGGGTAAGGCGACAGGAAAGCTAATGAGGAAATGTGTCAAACCGTCTCTGAAGAGTGATGAGCTGGGATAGGACTAATAAAACCAAGCTTAGCTTAAATAAATCGAAACTGAAGGAAGCAATCTTTTGTGAGTATTATATTATTTCTGGTGATGCCAAATTTTGTTTTTTAAAATAATAACAATATCAATCAAAGTAAATCATGTTCTTGCAAATCTTTTTATGTTTTGAAAGAGGTTTTAGTAAATTAAAGTGACTATATTTTTCTGTGAGTGTAATAAAAAGTACTACTGTATTACTGTTTATTAGAGACTTTTATTATCTTTTTTTACATTAGAGAAAAATTATTGCAATTTCATGTCTTATTTTACGTGTACGATTTTTCTCTATGGATTCTAGATATTGAAGCTCAGTATTTATACAATCATACTTCCTTCAGGTTCACTTCTCAAGTTATACCCTGGGAGTAAGCTCTTAGATGCTGAAGCTGCTATTAAAAGGTGGCTAAACACGAGTGCACAGCGCTTGGTATAACAAATACCGTTGTTAATTTCTCGCCTGAGCTGTAAATGCAGGGGCAGACCTGCAAGTACCTCCACATAAAAGACGTTCTTTTGATTATTTTTGTGTTATATTAAATATACATGGAGAAGCATATGGACAATAATAAACCAATAAATGGTCCATAAAGACGTGTATTATATTTTACACCTTGTTCCCTATGCTCCTTATCGTAGCCGCAACGCATCGAAGCGTGCTCCCACGCTCCACGCCTTTATAAAAAGGTCAAGATGATGTCACTTTGATATCCAAATGACGTCAAAAATTTGTCAATATGAAGGTACTGATTGATGTCAAAATGACTTTGACTTACTCGACCTCAGGTTGACGTCTACATGACGTCAACTTGACTAACACGTGTTGCTTGGGTTAGGTTAGTTTTTTTTTTTTGGTGGAACCTTTTTTTTACGTGGGGAAATCTACTATTGGGATCCCGGGCCTAGGCCCGGTTTGCCCAATAGCCCCCCGTTTGACAGGGGGGAAGACCCCCTCGCCCTTCGGGGAGAGGGACGAGGGGAGTGCCGGATTCCTACCGGCTAAAACCCCACGGGTGTCCTACTTGCGCCTTAAGGGGGTCGCCCGGGAACATTTGCTGCATCCAGCGCGCCCCCAGCGCTGAGCCGAACTTTGACTCTCTCCTCTGAGCCTTGTGGGCTCTGTGGCTCCTGAGGAGCCTACTAATCGAATTATACGGAGGGGTGTGGACACCACCCACCCTTCCGCCCCTCCCGTTGTTTTGTGGGAGGTTTGGCCGACGCCCCGGAATCCTTACCGGGACGCCGACCTCCCTTCCTCCGAGCTTCCGCCCCGTCGGGGACGAAAGTCCGGAGGTACTCTACCTTTCATGCTGCTTTAAATGTGCAGCCTCTTCTCCGTCGGTCAACATGGCCGAACAGAGGGTGGGTCTTATCGGAAGGCCCACCGTAATCAAGGCTGAGAGGGATCCGCCGCGTCGTCGGGATCTCTTTCCCCTGGGCGGATCCTCTCAGCATGCTCCTTCGTGGACATTACTTGTTCACAGAAGACCAAAAAGGCCTTCCAATTCTCCTCCTTCGCAGCTACGACAGCCGGGAGGGAGAGATCCAGACCTATCGCATCCGTTAGGGCACTGCACACTCCACGCTGGACACTGCTCCAGCGTATGCTGCGCCGTGTCCCTCACCTCGTCGCAATGCCAGCACCTTGTGGTGGCCTCTTTCCCGATGCGACACAGGTACGCACCGAAACAGCCGTGTCCGGTTAGCACCTGTGTCGCACGATATGTCAACTCGCGTCCCCGACCACCTAGCCAGTCTGCCAGGTGGGACCGGATGGCATCGACGGTCCTCTTAACGGGCAGCGCCGGATTGGCCAGGTACTCTTGCCATTTGCGTATGAGGACCGTCTTTTCCTGAAGCTTGATTAATTGACGAGCCCTGGGCACGACTACTCCCCCCCTTGCTCGCAGCTCATCGACGCGCCGGTATACTTCGGCGTATTGCCGGGCTGCGAGTTCTATTGGGGGGGGGGGGGGGGTTCCGCCAGGCTGTCGCCGCCGCATGTGCGACAGTGCGATATGACCGTGACACTCTTAGGGCTATCACTCGCTGGACTTGACGCAAAAGCGTCTTGATGCGAGTGGAGTCCTCCATTGCCTAAACCGGGGCACCGTAGAGTGCCACGGCGTGCACTGTTGCCACGTACAATCGGCGAGCACGACCGCTCGCCCCTCCCAGATTCGGCATCAGTCTCGCGAGGCTATTCGCGACGCCGAGGACTCTGGGAGCCAGGCCAGCAAAGTCCTCGCCAAAGCTCCAGGTACTATCCAGCCAGAGGCCCAGCAGTTTCATTTGGGCCCCCACGGACACGCGAGTTCCCTCTACCATTACGTTGGTGGAACCTCTCGCAGGGGGGGGGGGCGGAACCCACTGCAACCACGCATGTACTTTTCCATACAACACTTTACATCTATCTCTGCCATAAAACTTTTAATCATTTTTTTTCTGACTTGGCTCCACTATCGTTAAACTAGACACATTAGTGTGGAATAAACCTCGCTTCGCCTTGCAAACCTATTTTTTTAGGGGGGATGAAACCTACTACCTTCACGCATACACTTTCCACGCAAAACGAGGTGCCACATGGGTTTACGACTTTCCACGCGCGGAAAGCCCATGCATGTACTTTGCAAGGCACACTACATGTCTAGTTTAACGATAGTGAAACCCCACAAATGATGCCACACAATTTAAAATACTAGTATTGGATTTTTGGATGAGGAAATTTTTTTCGGGAGAATTTTTCCGAGGAGATTTTTGGATGGGGAGATTTTTTCCAGGGAGATTTTCCCGGGAGCTCATTTCCGGGGAGGATATTTCCGGAGAGATTTCTTCCTAGGACCACATGTTGTTGGGCGCGCTAATTAGAGGATTTTTGTATGTGTAGTAGTGCAAAGTCGGTGTGACGCCACAGTGTATTTTCGTACGTTTCAGGTCAAATAATGGAAAACTCTGTAAAATCAGTGACGTAAAGAGACGCTAAGTGATTTTGTATTTATACCTTACGTGTATTTATACCTATAGGCCCTTCCTAGTAAGAATGTGAATAAAACCGGGACCATAGCGCGCCCAACAACATGTCGATGCGCAGTACGGATCGGCGCAAAGCAGAATAATTAGTCGTGTTGACTTACAGATTATACTGTGTTGAAGCTCGAGTCCGTTCGAGGCCGCGCGCAAGTCTGTGCGAAGCCACGGTACCTCTGTCTGCCAAAAAAATCTATAAAAAATTCCCAAATTTTCTGCGCAACTTCGGACCAATCTTAAAATTTTTCTAATACTCCCCAGAATATTCCTTATAAATTTAAAAAAAATAGAAAATGGAGTTTTTAAGATATTAAATTTTTTTGCGTTTTTTAACTCTATTTGTTTAACAATATTATTATAAAAATTTTGAGTAATTTTTTTGAAAAATATGATCGAAATAGCGTATTTTATGTTGAATGCATTTTTTTCTTAGACATTGTCTAATAGGCGAAAAAATTCATTGAAAATCTTGCAGTCCTCATTTTGCGCAGACTCTATTTCGGAAACGCTACATTTATTATAGAGACGCTCTTACATGGGTATAATACTCGTAAAAACCTGCTAAAAAACGAGCCGCCATCAAAAATAAAAAGGTCGAGGTCTGACCCCTCGCGAATTGGCGTGGAATGCCCCATATATATAATAAACATGTAAAAAAATTTTTTTAATAGAAAATGGAGTGTAAAATCCTACCACAAAACCTCCGCGCACTCTGGAATCGTGAAAACATTTTACCAGCTAATAACGGAAGTAGAAGTATCCATAATGGAATACCGTTAGTCACTATTAGAAGCCGCCATATTGGATCCGCCATTTTGAATTTTGAAATTTCGACCTCAAGTTTATCACCAGCGACCCGAAAAACCCTCTATAAAAAAGATTTCGTTACGAATGGGGATATCAATCCTAATAAATATTCTTCACAAAAACTGACAATATTGGGTATTTAAGCGCCGCCATATTGGATCCGCCATTATAAATTTCTTAAATTTGACTTCGGATTTATCGTCATCGACCCAAAAAACATGAGTGTATCAAGTTAAATGCAAATCCGTTGAAAATTGGCAGAACTATTCATGATGCTCATATACGAGCCATTATCAGTTGTGGCAATTTTTTTTTCTTATATATGAGTCATTACTAGTACGAAGTAACATTTACTTCGTCAAAACAGTAAAGACTGATTATACACCATTGACCAAATAATCAGTGTTCCATCTTATTATTATCCATTCACCTTAATACGTTTTATCGCGATAAATATTACCACATGCTTTATCGAATTGGTACGACATGCGGAATGACGGAAGTTCCAGGTTCGAACTCCGTTTGAGTTAATATTTTTTGCAATAAATTCTTTACACAGAAATTTTAAAAAAGGATATACATATAAACATCAAAATTAAAATTTAAAAGGACTAAAACCTATGGTCGAAAAGTCTTGACGATTAATTTGACCAAAACCAATGGTCGTATTGTCATGACGATTATAATGACAGCTAGTAGTGTCGATTAAGAAGTCTTTTACAGCAGTAATTATTGTTTTGTAATAGTAATAATTATTGTTTTGACATTTCAGTATTCCCTGCGGGCATTCTACAACCGCTTTTTTACTCTCAACACTTTCCCAAATCCTTGAATTATGGCGGCATCGGTGTAGTAATCGGTCATGAAATCACCCATGGTTTCGACGATAAGGGTCGTCAATTCGACAAAGACGGCAATCTAATGCAATGGTGGAACAATGCTACTATTAAGGCGTTTCGTGAAAGAGCGCAGTGCATCGTTGACCAGTACTCTAGGTATAAATTGCAGGAAGTGAATCTGTACATCAACGGTAGGATGACTCAAGGAGAGAATATTGCCGATAACGGTGGTCTCAAGCAGGCTTTCAGGGTAATTAAAAAAAATACGCTATTTGCAAGTCAATGTCTTATTGTTAGAAACATCAAAAGTTTCAAAGAGAACCAAGATATTCTACGTATTGTACATTTTGGAAAAAATTTTAGCTGAAAGTACATCTAAAGATATAAAATTTTTAAATTTCAGTGTTGAAAGCATGCTTAATGTTAATAATAATTTCTCTTCATCAAACAGGCTTACAAGAAATGGGTTTTTATTCACGGCGAAGAACCGTTGTTGCCGGGAGTGAACCTCACGCACGATCAGTTGTTCTTTCTCAACTATGCACAAATCTGGTGTGGTTCTATGAGACCGGAAGACGCTCTTACGAAGATCCGTAGCAGTGTACATTCGCCCGGATCGGTACGAGTGCTGGGCCCTTTGTCAAATAGCGAAGACTTTGCCAAGGCTTTCGACTGTCCGTTAGACTCGCCGATGAATCCCAAGAAAAAATGCAATGTTTGGTAGTTCGTGTTTGATGATATATAAAATATATCACCTTGATATAAACAAAATTTTAAATTAGGAAGAGAGAATTACGGAAGCTAAAACTTTTTGAGCCATTCCGGAGTTAAGAACCTGTGTCCTTTGACTATTCATTTAGCGTTGAACAACATCAAATGTTCAGTCATTATGTTGTACATATATAAATCTAATGACATTCGTATCGAACGAGATGTAAATATACACCCAGACAGCACCATGTCCAAAATCGGGATATAATACGTCTTTTTGACATCTTTTAGACGTCTTATGTCCCGCTTTTGGACAAGTGTGATGTATGGGCACGCGTTATAATATCAAGAGAGCAAATTTAGATTGATATTTAAGAAGAGGTTTCTCCTATCTAGTTCTTTACTTAAATATACGACAGATACAGTCAGTATCCATTTTCCCATATCATAATATATACTGTGACGTGACAATCGTCGCGTCCCTGGCCCGGATGGTAGCTCGGCCGAGGGAGACATCAAGGGTGGTGCCGCCGCCCGGGGCGGGCGGGACGTTAGCGTTAGAATTAGGTTAACGAAATTGCGAGACTTACAGGTGCGGAGCAGATGGCCAGAAAGAATTACTGTACCGACTTAAAGTCGCACCGAGGGAATCTGGGAGCGACCGGCTGGAGACGTGTCGAGGACGGACGGCCGACGGACGGGTCAAGCTGGGGCCCATAGCCGGTACCGCATAGCGCCTGTCAGGGAGAACGTTGGCCCACAACACGGAACGACGACCCGAACACGGAGGAACCGGAAAGGGGGACGCCCCGACGAAGGTCCCCGTCAAAGGGGTAACTACCCCCGGAGTTATGCCACCGGTCGACGAGCCATGGCCTGGCCAGCCTGGCCGTCGAGCAACCGATCCCGGAGTCGCGGCCTGGACAGCCGGACCCGGCGCCATCTTGGCACTACCGCAAGCGGGTGGAGGCAGGCGCGAGGGCGCCTTGGTCAGGCGCAGCGTCACGTAGGGCGCAGCACTAGTCAAGAGGGACAGGACGTGCAACACCGGCGCGCAGAAGCGCAGGCGCGGGCCCAGCGTGGTCCCGCAGGGCCAGAGGGCCGGCACTGTCGTGCGAGCCATCGTTCTGTGAGGTGCCACCAGCCCCGTTTCCGAGCGAAACTACCTGCTGCCGGAGAACGAAGGACGAATTGTAAGGCCACTGTTCGGGCATCACAAGTAAGATCGTCGCAATACCGAGGCCCTCCTGGGAGTCGCGTTGTGCCGCGAAAGTATGCATTCGTATTAATCATCTCGAGAGGAATACCGCGGGAGGGCCCGGTCGGGGAAATGCGTAATAGCCCGTCCCGGGAGTTCGAGTGCGCGGCCGCCGGCAGTCAACGTGTATAATTGTCGTGTCGTCGAGCTAATTGTCGCATTGTCGCGGTGCGTTTAAATGTGTCGAGATAACGATTCGATTCAGATTATCGTGAACGGCGAAAGGCCCTTCGCGTGATCGAGCGGTCTTTGAGGCGGGGTGTTCTTCGTGCGTACCGGGCACCACCGTATCGTCGCGGGGCCGTGTGAGCTCCGCGTGATCGCGTTGCGGCGTACAGGGCGCCTCCGCATATTGTGTTTTGGGACTCGCAGAATCATAAAGATTAGCGGTCATTTCGGGACTCGCGGAATCGAGAGATTCGCGGTCAATTTCGGGACTCGCGGAGTCATTGCGGTTGCGGGACGGCGAGATCACATAAGGCGTTGAAGTGATTATCGTATCGCGAATTGTAATCGCGTCGCGGGCCGTTCACGATTGTGGGAGGGTTCGAAGTCGTTATCGTTTCGTAAGTTGTTCGCGGTTATTTTGCGTCGAGCCTGTATTGCGTCGAGTTTTAATTATATTACGTCGAGGTGTAACTACGTTGCGATGTTAATGTATCGTACTTCGCGTTAAAGCATTAGCGTTTCACGTTAAAGTCTTTCGTCTCGCGTTCTAGTATTTCGTACGATTTTCCGCGTCCGGGTATCTCATTGTATTATTCGCATCTGAAAGCGTTTTGCCGTCTCCACGTAATGCGTGGCGGGCCGCATGGCAACCACCATCAAACCGGTCGCGGAACCTCTTCTGTTTCTTTATTAAATATATTCTTTTCTACATCTTGTTAATTCTTGTGTGTATTGATTGCGCTGCGCTCCCTCCCCTCCTCTATGAGGTCGAACAACAAGTACCTACGGAACTCAAGCCTGAGAGAATAAGCTGGTCAAATTTCGTGTAACGTGGTGCGGGTCATCGCACCTGGCGCCCATACGGAATTGGAAAGTATACCTGGTCGAGCTACCGTACGGATCAGTAACTTCCGATCATTCTAGATTTTTGGTGACTAAATGGACGTTCGGTTAAATCTCGAGTAAAGTGACGGCGAGACCGAAGGGACATCGTCGTCGTCATAATACTTTCTGTCTTTCAACTGCTATTTCCTTCAAACGTGATCACATCCCACGCAGCACATCTGAGGGACGTCTTACAGACATTTTGGGATATCAATAACCGTAAGACATTTTTCTCTGAGACCCAAAATGGTCTCAGATGTCCAGTGGATATCCAGCAGATACACAAGTGTCCGGTTATATTATCTTACAGACATCTTACACGACATTCAGAGGATATTTCAGGCAGATCAAGAAATATCGCAAGATGTATTAATTATCTCATACAGCACAGAAATGTTGCAAGAACATTGCATAGACATTACACTTAGACATTAACATTATTTACCCCCAAATTAAAAGAATATAATCCAATCTCAAAAAATTTTTAAAAGTTGCAAAATAAACATTTTGCTAAATGCGACCATTTATTTAATTACGTGCGTAAATTAGATGTAAATTTCATAAAAGGGTGAGGCTGAGCCTTGCGCCGTGCTGCCAGGTTCGAAGACCCGCGGATGTCACGATTTTACTTCGCCGGGGGCCTGTTTATATTCGCCCTCAATTAAGATTAACTTACGAGCTAGCTTTACCGTCATGCACCGCCTTGATATCCTATTGGGCACAACCTACTAATACTGTAATATCCGTGGGATCGCATTTAGAAATCTGGAACAATTTGGGATATCCTCAGGATAAAGTATGCTGTGTGGGATTATTGAATATGTTGCAAATGTAAGTGATGAAATAAAAAGCACAAAAGGAAAAATGATAACTCGTGTAATGTAATAGATAATGTAATAGGCAATGCGATAGGAAGAGAATATACAGGGTGTTTCATAAATAGTGGGCAAAACTTGAGGAATGGATTCCTAGTGCTTAGAGAAGAAAAAAAAGTTATATCAACATAGGTCATGAAATGATTAGTTCCCAGAGAACACAAAAATGTCTAAAAGATGACAAATTTTTGATATAGTGTCTTTTTGTTATAGCTTAAAGGCTGCGGTCCACTTGATGCTACAAGTGCTTCGAAGCATTCCTCTTCTCTTTTCTTTCAATGAAGAAAGAAGGAGAAGAAGAATGCTCCAAAGCATTTTTAGCGTCAAGTGGACCGCAGCCAAAAGTCGACTAAAAGATGACTTGCATCCCTTTTGTTCCGCACTAAATGTCGTTTTATAGCCAAAACTTATAAGCTAACTAAACGACATCTGTCGTTAGGCATTTTTTAGTCGCCTTTTAAAATCATGTTGTGGATATTTTCGTTCTTTATATTTTATATTTTGGTTTATAAATGAAAGGTTTATGTTAATAAAACTTAAAGTTATAATTTCAAAAAAATTGTATTGCAACAAAAAAACATTTTATTTTAATATGGTAACTTTTATATAGATTGCACAATAACACATCACATGTGCATCAACCCATATTGTTATAACATATATTTTATGCAATAAGCTCTAATCAATAAACAGCTCCACATGATATAGCGTTGCGATTAAAAGCGAGATTGTCAGAGAAATTGCTTAGCGTCAATTTCCTTTGCAATCTCCTCTCCATTAAAAAATTCTAGGTTATGTTCCGCAAAGAAAGCAGATCAGTGATTATCTGATTATTCTTTCAGACCTTTGATAGATCCAGGAGAACGTACTAATCAAGAACAATAATCACTAAACGCTCACTGAGCTGTTTTCTCTGCTGATAGGCCAATCAAGTTACGGTTTTAAATCCAATTTGAATTCGGGCTCTTAATTTTTATGCCATTCGATAGTAAATGGCACTGATAAAAACATATCAATTTTGTAATTCATCAACCCCGCTCATTTTTGCAAAAAAAAAAACTAAAAACCATAAAAAATTGGTCCCTTTCGACCTCTTACTCGAAACGCTGCGAAAACCGTTTGAGATACAGCAAAATTGCACATTAACAATTTTGTAGAGAATTAAATTTCTTATATAAAAGTTCCGGAAGGCATTTCTCTTAAATCAATAGCTTAGGCGTGAGTGGCGCCCAAATTCGCGCGATCGGAAAGTGATTCTCGGCGAATTCGCAAGTTGCTCCGGTTAGTTGTAAAATTCAATATCGGTACTTCAGCATTGAATAAAAAATCCCCCAAAATTCAAGGCTTAACTAGATATAATAAGAAAGCTATTTCTGGGATCAAACATTTTTTTATCGATAAATTTGAATTATATTTCAAGTCTCGTTCTCCGGGATTACACATAGGTAGTACCGCTACTTCCGCTAGGCTGAGTCACAAGATTTAGAGAGTATAGAGTAAAGCTTTCTATGGTACGCGCCTGTGCACCTTGACGGCCGTTATATCTTCATAACGTTTCTTGTGCTCGACAGAGACACATCGAAAGAGAGTTTTTTGCCCTTGTCAACAATTTTCCTTGGAAAAGTGTTTTCCAATTTCTCTAAAAGATGGGGAAAGGAAAGAAGAGAAGTAGAGACAAGGAGTCAGACGAGAAAATCCTCAAAAAATTGAGGAGGTTAGAAAAAAAAAATCAAACGAAAACAGTCTGTCGACGTGTCCGTTTCAGGTAAATCTGTTCTTTTTCTTTGATAATATTTTTCCTTGAGGTATTGGCTTCGTGTTCTTGCAATGAATGAGAGTTTTTTGCCCTTTACACGTTTGCGCTTTATGGCTGGTGACTTTTGCACGAAGGAGGCAATAACAACCAGTGGTTTACTTGAATCTATGTCTGTTTTCAGACGATTCAGCCCTCAAGTCGAATAATGAAAATCGCCCAAATAACAGACAGGTCGATAACCTCTCTGTACATGACGCATCCAATGACGATTTAAGAAGCATTTTTTCGTCTAAGGACGACGATGCTAATGGACAAGTATCGTGTGATCAGTCCAAATCAACGGCTCAGGCCCCAGACACTGAAAGTGAGGTTATGGAAGTAATTTCGACACTTTCGGGAAAGACGTCAGATGAGGTTAACAACACGGTCGTTGAGACAAAACAGTTGGATGAAGAGACTAGAAAAGTTCTTGGGGAAGACCCAGAAAGTGGAAAACAGAAAGACATTGATCTTCATCCAGATTTGGTGTCCAGATGGTCAAAATGGGTGAAAGAAGGTTTGGTCAAAGAAACAAAAACGGAGGTTCTGGCTAAATATTCCAGAAAAGGGAATCTTTCCTTGGAAAGATGCCTTAAACGCCGAAATCGCAGCTACGTTGAACGAAGCTGGCACTAAACGAGATAATCTGTTTATTCAGGAACAAAATTTTGCTGAGACAGCACTCGCAGCCTTAGGAGAAGCAATTACAATGATTCTGAAGGATGAGGAGGAGCCTATTGATAGGACGAAGCTATTGGAGCGACTAGCTGACACTGGGAAGTTGTTAACTCAACTTTATTTCCAAATTTCATCAGCCAGGAAAGCTTTTATTGCTCCCGTGTTGACTAAACAAGTCAAGGATTTGCTTCAAAAAACTACACCGGGTGATTTTCTCTACGGAGATAAACTAGGAGAAGTAATTAAGTCTGCAAAATCTGTGGAAAACTTGGAAAAGAAATTAAAGTCCAGAAGGCCCCTGTATCTTCAACCATTTCCAAAAAAACCCAATTCCAAGTACACAGGACGTTCTTTAAACTGGAGAAGCCCTTACTCGAGACCGGGAACGTCGAATCAGGGCTACAGGACGTCACAGACGTCCTCGAAGTTCTCGAAGAACCAACAGTACAACAAACTAAAACAGACTCCTCAAGCCAAGACTCAACCCACCCAGCAAGAAAAACAACAATAGAACAACAATTAAAGACGTAAGATATACTGCTGGACGTTTAAAAAATTTTTACGAAGCCTGGGCGGCGATTACACGCGACTTTGTTCTTGAGTGTATTAAAGGATATAAAATAATCTTTAATCATCCTGTTTATCAAAGTAGAGTTTTTACTGGTAATAATTTTTCTAAAGAGGAAGAAAAAGACTTAGAGGAGGCAATTTTTAAATTAAAAGCTAGTGGGGTTATAAAAGAATGTAAACCAATTCAAGGTCAATTTATTTCGCCATATTTTTTAGTTCCAAAACCCAATGGTTCAAAACATTTTATTTTAAACTTAAAAGATTTAAACAAATTTATTAAAATGTCTCATTTTAAACTTGAAGACTTAAGAACAGCAACAAAGCTTATCTCAAAAAATTTGTTTATGTGTACGTTAGATCTGAGAGAGGCTTATTTTTTAGTAAATATTGATAAAAATAGCAGAAAATTTTTACGCTTTATTTTCAAAGGTACGCTTTACGAATTCACGTGCCTCCATTTTGGTTTATGTACCAGTCCATTTGTTTTTACCAAAGTAATGAAACCTGTGGATAATATATTAAGAGAACAGGGTTTAATTTCAACAAGGTATCTAGACGATATTTTTTGTATAGGATCAACTTACGAATCTTGCGTGAAAAATGTAACAATCACTAAAAGAGTGCTCGAATCTTTGGGTTTTTTTTATCAATAAAGAAAAGAGTATGAATATTCCGGCGACGCAATGTAATTTTTTAGGATTTATTATTAATTCGAATCAAATGACCTTAGAGTTAATACAAGAAAAAAGGAAAAAATTAGTAAGTCTAATAGAATTTTTTTTTTTTACATAAGAAGTCTTGTAAAATACGCGATTTTGCGAGTTTAATAGGACTATTGATAGCTGCTAGCCCAGCGGTTCCTTATGGTTTACTCTATACTAAGGTATTAGAAAGAGAAAAATTTATGGCTTTAATTGTGCAAGATCAAGATTTTGAAAAAACCATGTCGATATCAAATAGCTCACATTTAGACTTGAATTGGTGGAAGAAGAATATCCCTACTGCAAAACAACCGATAAGGCATCTTAAATTCGAAAAGGAAATTTTTTCAGACGCCTGTCTTACAGGCTGGGGAGCTAGTTGTAACTATTCTCATACCAATGGTTTTTGGACAGCGTCAGAACGAAAGCTACATATCAACCATCTGGAGTTAATTGCAGCTTTCTACGCTTTAAAATGTTTTGCTTCAAATTGTCGTAAATGTGAGATTTTGCTCAGAGGACAATACAACTGCTTTAGCTTATATAAATCGAAGGGGGGGCATTCAGTATCCTACATTAAATCGTTTAGCTAGAAATATTTGGCAGTGGTGTGAAGAAAGGGAAATCTGGATAGTCGCCTCTTATAGACCTTCACAAGAGAATACAGACGCTGATAGGGACTCGAGAAGAACAAACATTGATACAGAATGGGAATTGGCAAATTTCGCATTCAAAAAAATCGTGAACAGATGGGGTTACCCAGAGATTGATTTATTTGCCTTAAGAAGTAACACCAAGATGAATAAATTCTGTTCTTGGAAAAGAGATCCAGAGGCATGGACCATTGATGCGTTTACACTGGGTTGGAAAAATTTGGAATTCTATGCCTTTCCGCCCTTTTCCGTAATACTAAAAGTATTACAGAAAATAAGAAATGATAAGGCGTGTGGTATTTTAATTGTACTAAATTGACCTTCCCAGCCTTGGTATCCTGTATTTATGTCTATGCTTATCGATAAACCTGAAATTTTTTTCACCATCACCTGAGCTCTTATTATCTCCCTGCAGGTCCTTGAAACACCCCCTGGCAAGTCATCTTTCCCTGGTTGCAGGAAAATTATGCGCATAGCACACAGAAAGAAGAACCTGTCTGAAAATGCCATCAACATTTTGATTTCATCCTTAACAGACTCAACATTACGTCAATATAATTCTGGTTTAAAAAACTGGTGGAATTTTTGCAAAAAATTCAGATTGGATCCTTTCCAGGCGGGTATTGAAGCTGTGTTACAGTATTTATCTCAACGTTTTGACAATGGAGCCTCTTACGGTACTCTCAACACCGAGAGATCAGCAATATTACTCATCAGTCTCAATGATTCCTCGAACAATCCAATAATGACTCGTTTCTTCAAAGGTGTATTCAAATTACGACAAAAGCGAAATATGACTCGATTTGGGATATTGAAGTAGTTTTGAGATGGGCAGAAGAGTTAGAACCTCTCGAGATTCTGGATTTAAAACAATTGACTTACAAACTAGTAATTCTAATGGCATTGGCAACCGCACATAGAGTTCAGGCGTTAATAAAAATCAACAATATTTCTATCTCACAAGAAGGAGTCCAGATAACAATAACTGAGGCAATTAAAACTTCGAAAGTAGGAATGGATCAACCAAAGTTCTTTTTGCCTTTCTTCAAAGAGAGATCAAAGGCATGTGTGGCAAGAGCCATTATTCGTTACTTGGCAGCAACCAAAGACTTGAAGAAAAGTGAGAAAAATTTATTTATTACTATAAGTAAACCTCATCAGGCGGCAAACTCACAATCCGTCAGTAGATGGATAAAAGAGTGTCTTAGACAAGCTGGAATTGACACACGATTCACAGCTCACAGTACACGACACGCTGCGACTTCGGCAGCTGATCGAAAAGGAATAGATATAAATATAATACGTAAAACAGCCAGTTGGTCAGGACAATCAGAGGTCTTCGCCAGATTCTACAAAAGACCGATTTCTTCTGATCAAGGTGTGTTTGCTTCAACAGTTTTAGGAGATCGTTAAAACATATATACGTATATATATGTATTTTTTGTCATATTGTTTTTTTTAATTCTCCTTTTACTAAAAAATAAAAAAAAAGAAAGAAAGAAAGAAAGAAAAGAAAGAAGAAAGTGGAAAAATTCTTCAAAGTTAAAATTGTAACTCTAAACATCTACCTATGTGTAATCCCGGAGAACAAGACTTGAAATATAATTGAAAATCAAACGAACTTACCTGTAAGTGACGTTCGATTGTAATTATATGAGAGTCTCGTTCGAAGGGATTACAACCCACTCTTAAAAACCCTCCCAATCACGAATTTTTCCCCTTTCTTGTCGACAAACGTTTATATAGCTCTGAAAATTATGAAGATATAATGGCCGTCAAGGTGCGTAGGCGCATACCATAGAAAGCTTTACTCTATACTCTCTAAATCTTGTGACTCAGCCTAGCGGAAGTAGCGGTACTACCTATGTGTAATCCCTTCGAACGAGACTCTCATATAATTACAATCGAACGTCACTTACAGGTAAGTTCGTTTGATTTTCAATTATGACAGCTATGTGACGAAAAATTCTTTTTGTTCGATATCGTAACTTTGATCAATCATATCTCGGAAAGTATTAATCGAATAATGATAAAAAATTTCATTTTATGCAAATTCAAACCTCTTTGTATGTGGAAACAATGAACAAATTGGTGTAAAATATCAAAGTTTATCGGAAATTGTTTATAACAATACATAAATTAACAAAACAGGGAGAAAATAAAAATAAAATTCTGAAAATAATACTACGATGTAGCGTTAAAAACCATAAAAAAGCATGACCATTAATTTTTTTATAATTGTTTAAACATTTATTAACTAAAAAATGTAAATTTGGACGGTTAGAAATTTTTTCAATTATTTTGCTAAAGAGGTTTGAATTTGTAAAAATATAAAGCATTTTTAACAACCATCAAAATATGGATAAAATTATTTATAACAATTGATAAATTAAAAATATAAGACAAAAAAATAAAAAAAATTAAAAATATTCGTGAGACCTTCCACTTGCATAGTCAAGGCATATCTAATGTTAATAATAATAACAAATTATTCACCCCGTAAATCTCTGTCAAAGGTACAATGTTGTCTTGATTCAAAGTTGGCAGGCCAACGGTTGCACTTACGGCGGAATATAAAGAGATTAAATATTTAGAGAATAAAATTACCTATAAAATGAAATTTTTTATCATCATTCGATTAATACTTTCCGAGATATGACTGATCAAAGTTACGATATCGAACAAAAAAAATGTTTCGTCACATAACTGTCATAATTCGAATTTATCGATAAAAAAATGTTTGATCCCAGAAATAGCTTTCCTATTATATCTAGTTAAGCCTTGAATTTTGGGGGATTTTTTATTCAATGCTGAAGTACCGATATTGAATTTTACAACTAACCGGAGCAACTTGCGAATTCGCCGAGAGTCACTTTCCGATAGCTATTGATTTTAGAGAAATGCCTTCCGGAACTTTTTTACAGGAAATTTAATTCTCTACAAAATTGTTAATGTGCAATTTTGCTATATCTCAAACGGTTTTCGCAGCGTTTCGAGTAAGAGGTCGAAAGGGGCCAATCTTTTATGGTTTTTATTATTTTTTTTTTTTTTTTGCAAAAACGATCGGGGTTGACGAACCACAAAATTGATATGTTTTTATCAGTGCCATTTCCTATCAAATGGCATATAAATTAAAAGCCCGAATTCAAATTCAATTTAAGCCCTAAATAATCCGTAACTTGACTGGTCTAATTCTGAAGAGTAATACATGCTGAACACGAATCCAGTAAAATTTTTTTATTTTCGTTGATTTCTAATATTTCATGAGCGATCAAACTTAAAATCTGTGTCCGAGGCGAAGTCGTCACCAAGCCATATCATGGAGGCTTCGGGCAAAAATCAAAGTCAAAGAAGCAGCAGTGGTCGGATTCCGGCGAGGATAATGGATAATATGTGTTGCGTGTGCTCAGAGATGACAGAATAGAGCTGACAAGAAACAGTACATTTCGTGCGAGCGTAGGGCACATAAATGTGTGCGCTTTTCTTGTAATTATTTTCCGCCATCGTGTTTTTAATCAATGTTTCCATTTTTCTATTAAAAAATAATTTATAAAATGTATTTTATCATTTTTCATGATCGGAATTATGAATCTTCATTTAAAATTCAGTCCGAGAATCGAGTGACGACTCCGCCCCGGCTTTTGACATTTCAATTTTTCCACCTTTGTTGTTTTCACTCTATACCAGTTGAACAAAGCGACGTAGAAAAATGTCGTTATAAATTTTATAGCCAAGGGGTCACTCTTTACAACGGTATACCACATTTTACTAAATTATTTGTAAATTATTTGTTTTGTTGTTAAAAATCGACACCGAAAAAATAATGACGACTTCGCCCCGGTCTCCCCTACTCTCTGTCGGCACTCTCCGGAAAGCCGTACTGTGATACACTGTAATTCCGGGAATCGTTCCCCCGATAAGTCAGATCGTCGTCGTTCACCTGCTGTAATTGTACCGTCGATTATTCGGCAATGAGAGACATTGTATTGTGGAAGCGATAGTTGATCGTGAGTAAGAATCTGTCGAGAAGGAATTGTAATCGGCAATCGTATTGTAACCCTAACAGCACGATATATTGCAGTAATGTTCCAGCAATATTGCACAGCAACCTTGCAATATTGGATGCAATATTGCTGCAATGCTGCAGCAATCTATTAATGTCCTATGCTGCATTGCTCCATTGCTGCAATATTGCAGCAATGTTGTGGCACTACATTGAACAAATATTTACCCCAAAAAAAATATTCTGTTATTTAGTGGCTCCCGCTTGATTTTAGAGGATTTTCCTCTGAAATACGGTCTCAAGAAGATATTTTAAAATCTAGAGAAATATCCTCTAACCATGAGACACTAGACTTAAGATTGCAGTCCTCTTAATACTAGAGGACACTGATTTCCGATATTCGCCCGGCATAAAAAAAAATTATTTTTTTCGAAATTTTATTACTATTTTATAACTAAATTTGTTTCTTAAGATGCAGTCTATGATTATAAATATTTTCTCGTATTTGAAAAACACACACCTTGGTGGGATTCGAACTCGGGACCTCGGGACCTCTGGATCGTGAGCCAACTGCCTTACGTGGTAGACTACTTCTTAATTTGATGTAAGTGTTATATATAGTCTACATATGTCACAACCAGCGCAAATATATAATTTTTCAAAAATTATTTTAAGAAACAAATTCAGTTTAAAAAGAGTATATAGCTGCACAAATTTTTAATATTGACATTATATCTATTATATGTATATCTATTATATGTACTGTGACGTTGCGGCTCGCCGCGGCGTGGCGGCGCCCCGCCGCCGTCACAAAGCGCGGAATTTCGCGCCGCGGGACGACCCAGGGAGGCCACCGCGAGATCTCCAGAGGGCCATAAAAATAATCGCGATAGCCATTCTGATTCTTTTGTTTTTTTTTTTTTGTAAAATACGCGGCGCCTCTACCGAGCCACAACGAGCTTCTACAGGAAAGTCGCCGCCACCGCCGAGTCGGGGAGGATTTCGGACACGAGGATGTACGGCAGGAGCGGAAGCCACGGGAACCGCGGGTGGCGCTAACGAGGCAGGCAGGCACGGCGCATGCAGCAGCGGCAGGCGAGACGGCCGATAACAGGGCCCCAGGTACCGGGGTACACCTGACTGCAACCATCGGCCTCCACAGCATACCGGCTCGCGGGGTGGATGGCCACCGCCCCAGGGTCAAGCTGGAGGCGTGCAAGGCACGACGAAACTTGTCGAATGCTGAAGACAACGGCGAATAATCTGCTGCGCCGCCGAGGAACCGTTGTGCGCCCTCGAAAAACCCGCTCGCGCCGACCCTGCGCTAGGGTCCTGCGAATTTGCGAGCTCGCGCCCCGATTGGTCCGCGCGCCCCGAGAGGGGCGACCGCATCGATCTCGTTATCGAGCGAAATTTCGGCGACACTCTCTGGTCGTCCGTCGGCGAGATCGCACGTTTTGATTAAGTACGCGATAGCCACCCCGAGTCGGGGATATCGAATTTTCTTGGCGGATCGAGGACCGTTGGTCGAAGGTGACGGCGAGGAACCAGGAGAAGGCGTATCGCTGGTGAGGTTGCCCGTTATTCTCGCACTGTGAAGCCACGACACCGCCCTCCGGTGCACGCTCTCGCTCGGGATAACGCATGTGAGATCGAGTGTAGTTTCGCGATCGATAACGAGAGCGAAGGGCCTCGGGATGGTCTCGTGGCCGCGGAACCGTGGTACAAGCGTGATGGCGAACCCCTGGAGATCGCGACAGACGCGTTAGTGAATTTCGCGAGTATATCGCGTCGTCCTCGCGACCTTGGTGTACGGCCGCAAACGGGCCGGTACTTCGTAAATTGCGTTACCGCTTCTTCGCGTCGGGAAATTCTTGTGTTCTAGCGTCGGTGTTAGCGTATCGATTGTGTTCGGATCCCGGTATTACGAATTGATAATTGCGTCAAGCCCCCATTGGTGTCGATGGAGTAATTGCGTTAGATTGGCTCTCGCGTTGAGAGGCTTTCGTTCACAAGCCCCTGGCGTTCGGTATTACTTGCGTTACGCCCTATGGCGTCCAGCCCTGCTCGCGATAACCTCGAATTTTGCGTTAGAGATAGTACTCCTTGTGTTGTCACCATCTCGGCGCCTCCGTGTTGCGCCCATTTAGAAAATTCTCGCGTAGATTAAGATAGCCTGGCGATGGAATTCTCGTACGGGCGTGGTGTTCACGCGCATCGAGCGTGGTGCATCACCATTTCGCGACATTTTCCGTTAACTTTCGCATCTCGCGTTATTATTACTATTAAGAGTTTGAGAACTGCGCTTTCCGTGCGCCTACAATAAGCTTTAATGACCGCGTTAAAAATTATTTCTGTTGAATAAATCCAGACATCCCGCCACCGGCTATTCTTGATTGGTTATTGGCTTTATTTTGTGTTTGATCGAAGCCGGATGGATAAACGTTGTTATTTTCTCGACACAACCAGCACTCAATAAATGTTATTTTCTTTGTTATCTGACTGAGTTACAAATTTACGTGTCACCCCGCCGGATATCGCGCCGCCCTTCATTAACCCCGCCCGTGATTAGGTCAAGCTAGCCGATTCCACGCACCTCCACACACTTCGTTTTGCGTCTCGTTTAGGTTTTCGCGATTTCGTGGACGCGAATGTACGCGTCTGGCGCCCAACATTCGGAACATTTCGTGGAGTATCGGAGGTGCGAGGAAGCCACTGGAGAGGCCTACCATCCCGCTCTCCTAAGTCCTTTTGATCCGGCACACGTCCCGGAGCGGTCCGGGAGTGCAAAAAGTCGTGACAGTACATAGAAGCAGTACGTAAATGCATTCTACTAAATTGGTACGTATAATATATATACGTACAATATAATATACGTACATATATATACATATATACTTTTAATATGTTGCAGTGTCACCTTGCAGCAATATTACTGCAAGATTTTCACAATATTGTATTTTAATATTGCTGCAATTTTACGCAGCAAATGCAATGTGGCAATATTGCTGCAATGTTGCTGCAATATATCGTGCTGTTAGGGAAGTAATATATATTATTTAATCTGTATTCTCGTACTTGAGACAAATTATAAACGAAATATAATAATTGTAAAACGAATTATAACATATTAAGTCAAACTTAATGTAATCGCTTAATTCATATTTGAGGGTCTGTCCAACTATCCACCCCTGAGTTTCTATTTGTTCATGTATACCTTTACCAATTTTATAAAAAATTAGTTGGCGCCCAGTAATAAATTTTAAATTTAGCCCCGACAGCTATAGACCCGTCCGCGTCGAGTGATGGTTGTTTGTACAATTTAAGAGTAATAATAAAATAAGTTAATAATAAAGTTCAAAATCAAACGGCCTGTCTCATTTGGAGATCTATTGGTTTCCGATTTTCCGACGTGTTTCTGGGAGGACCATCGGCATATCAACGGTTGAAAGAAGCCCCGGTTTTCAGGGTTATCCCTTATGGAAATGTGCCCTTGAGTGCTCAATGGCGGTCAGTGGGAATGTATGGTTGCCCTACAATTGCAATGCGAACTATATGGAATAGTTAATGGAAAATATTGAGTGGCAATAAGATGAATGGAAACGCAATGGCAAGATTCGAATGACAACTTTTTCCATACAGGCGTAATGGAAACTGCTAATGGCTTATGAAGGTTAAAACTTGTGTATGGAACTTGCAATGCGAATTATATGGAAAAGTTAATGGAAAATATTGTGAGGATTTTTGCTTACGAGAAGGTACTGACGTATGTAGCCACGTCGCAGTAGCGCACGTTACTAGCGCTCGCAGTATTTTTGAAACGTCAAAAGGGAATTCTTTTTCACAATATATAAAGCATATAAAAATAGGTCGTTGGATTCGTTTTTTCAAGTCCTATCGATTGGTGTTATTCCTGCATGGAATTTATTTGGAAAATTTGAGCCCTTCTTCCCCCTCGAGATCTAGTACGTAAGGGTATGATTCTATCGCCCAGAAAATCATCTCGAAGTAAAGCCACTAAACTTTTTTGATTTTTCGTCTAGCTTGGATAGTTTCCGAAATATCAGCCTGGACAGATTAAATCGAGCACCCTTTATATACAGGGTCATTTTAATCGACGCAGGCAAATATCTCGAAAAATATGGAAGATACGGAAAAACATTTCAGACAAAAATTGTACTGTTTCAAAAGGGACATAAGATGTTGGCAATAATTTGACCTTGGATGGTCGTTTGAAGGTTACGTGAACATTACCTTTAATTTTTTAAATGGGACTCCTTATATTATATGTAGTATATCATTTGAAAAGGCATAAAAAGAGAAAATTTTTGGCGCAAACCAGAGGTTGATACGTTGACCCGTTATTTAGAGAGTTATTATTTACGGTCAAAAATTGACTTTTTCGAACTTTGACCCTAAATAACTCCCGAACGGATCAATGTATCGACTTCTGGTTTGCGCCAGAAATTTTTTTCTCTTATGCTCTTTCAAACAAAATATACTACAATATGAGGAGTGCTATTTAAAATTTGTGAGTCGGTGTCTCCTGAGGTACTAAAAAATTTTTAATAGAACCCTACATATTGTAGTATATTGTTTGAAAGGGCATACAAAATTTTTGACCCAAAAATTTTTTATGCCCTTTCAAACGATATTGTAAGCGACGGGAAAAATTAACGGAGCCGACCGGGACTCGAACTCGGGATCCTTCGTTCACACGCCTAGCACTTAGGCTGCTACCCCACGACTGCTTCTCTACGTTAATTTCTCTGCTTTCCTACCTATGTCAGCATTACGGTCCTTCGTATCTTACAATATATTATAATATGAAGGGTTCCTTTAAAAAATTGAAGGTGACGTTCACGTGACCTTCAAATGACCATCCAGGTCAAATCATTGCCATATTATGTCCCCCTTGAAACAGTGTAACTCTTGTCTGAAACGTTTCTCCGTATCTTCCATATTTTTCGAGATATTTGCTTGCGTCGATTAAAATAATTCACCTTGTATATTTTGTCACGGCTTTTTTGGCCGGAGCAAAGGAACGCTGGGAGAGTCGGGTGATAGCCCTCTCGGGATATTCCCTCGCGCGAGTCAGGCAGCTCTCGAATAAATCCTTTGGGTGCCAGACGCGATGCCCTCGCGTCCACTAAACTCTCGATAACTTTAACGCGAAATCGCGAGAACCAAAACCTGTCGCACGAGGGGCCAGCCAGCTCGATCTAACGGCAGAGGAGCAGGGTAGAGGCAGAGCAACGTGAATTTGTCGAACGGACACAAAATAATTCCACACGAATCGCTAGATACTTATTGAACAATAGGTTTCGTTTATTAAAATAAAAGTAAATAATCAGAGTAGTAATTTTTGGATAGTGAGACAAGTTTGGTTTATCTAGGCAAGCAGAGAATTAACGGAAAAAAATATTACAATCAGTCCGGTTTATTATGATTAGAGAGACGGATAACAATAAGTGAGAGTTCCGGTGAGTGACGGTATTAGCGAAGCAATGATAAAAGAGATAAGTGAGCCTCGGTTATTATTATTCAAGAGAAAAGGCGGACCGGTGAATTGGTTACATGTCTAAATATCCCGGACATAATATCCCGCGACAAAATATCCCGGTCTTATTATCCCCGCGACAAAACATCCCGCGACAATATATCCCATGACAAAATATCCCCCGGCAAAATATCCCCGTGCAAAAAAAACCCGTGTCAAAATATCCCATGACAAAATATCCCAAGGATGCAGAAATATATTCATATTTAAACACAAAAGCTTATAATTTATCAATGAAATACAAATATAAATACACATTAATCATAGGAATACAAATATAAATCATAGGAATACACATGATGACAGGCATTCCAGATTTTTCGCAGTAGAAAATATTAGCGTTCGTTTTTTCCCGCCGCTGTCGTACATCAAAAAACTTTCCCCTTTATTTGTAACTTTGAAATGTTCTGGTATTTCAAGATCCTCTACATTGCTTGGGGTCGTTAATTGAGGATTTGCGCGTGTCCTCGTCCGTTGTACCGTTCGATGTAAGGACGAAACACTTGGTAATTCAGCAGCAGCCGCATCGGTTATATTTGAAATTCCGGCGGACACAATCGCACCTGTGCTCTCTGAGGACTTTCCGGCTCGTTTCTTCATTTTTGCTATGGCCAGTCGCGACTCAACAAATCCAACGTTTGGGCCATGATTGTAATCAGTTATTTTCAGAACTGTTCCTGAAAATAACACCATTACACACGGAACAGTAACGAGAAGCACAACCACTTACCATTCCGTTTCATTGAAGATGTGTAAACTCGACTGCGACAACTCTCCTTGTACTTAACGCATCGCCAGACAACAGCATCAGTGTTTTCCCGATGCACCCCATAAATAAAACCATGAAGCACTAATTGTCGCTTCCCCTTCTGACTATTTACAAATTTCAACGGCATCGCACCTGACCGCCCGCTTCTAACAGATGTAACTGACTGACGACCGTATCGGTAGTAACATCCAAACATATAATTACCAGTACATGTTCCTTATTATTGTTTATAATCGAATGTGGGGCTAGGGATATCAAGACGTTCGGAGCTCTACCTCAGGTAC